>JAFELO010003241.1:12076-36907 GCA_017140195.1 Eumaeus atala
TTGTGCATTGTATAATCTCATTCCGCCCCTATATCATGATAGACCATGAACATGAAAACTACACGGATAACGCGGTGATCCTATAACATTATTTTTCTTTAGAGGTACGGAACCCGATGAACGAAGAGTACGACTTACGACCCTTACTTACCCTCCGAATGGTATATATTTACGGAATTAAATGTAAACTTCTTTGTCGATTATAGAGCGGATTAAATTTGTCACATTATATTGCTTTACTTGCCTTTTGCTTAAAAAGAGAACCCCTGTATTTTGAATTATACGTAACACATGAGCTCTCTCTAGTCATTACGAATTTAAAAAATAACAAAAGTTTAAGCGAAAACCCAAAAATCCAACATTTTACATTAAAAATACACTTCTATTAATTTATCTTTTTTCAATGTGAATGAAAAATAACGAGCGACGTGTAATTTCTATACAAAAGATTGTAAAACAAGCGCTATGCGGCCGCTACAGCACTACATCGATGTAATTGAAAACAAAAGAATTGTTAAATCTACTTGTATGAAAATTATTTTGTTTCTCATGTACTCGGGGCACAAAACTAATATCCGTATCAAGTGTCTGGATTAAAATATGTCTTATTTTCATAAAACACATTTGAAATACAGCTTACCAAGGTGTGCCATTATTTTCAGAGATCTGTTTGAACTTAAATAAAGATATGAACTCATATAATATAACCTATTGCTAGAGATAAATCAAAATATATCAATTACATAAGTATTTCGCTCAGATTGTTCAGGTGTTGTCCGAAGGTGGTGCAATTCTGTATAAGAATTAATCGGACGTCAACGTAAACTATATAAATAAAATAGGAAAAACGTGGTCTTTGAACTATTACCTTATCCGCCTTATTCACCTGATTTGGCACCGTCAGACTTCTTTCGTCAGATCTAAAAAGCATTTGTGAGGTGAAAGATCTTCGACGAACGACGATATTAAAGCAGTAGTAGACGCATATTTTGGCTCTGAGGAAGAATAATTTTTATTCATATGTCAAAAGGCTTTAAACGGGAGATGGCAAAAGTGCATCGAACTTGATGGTGATTATGTAGAAAAATAAACATTTAACAAATTTAGTATGTGTTTATTTCTCTTGGTAAGGCCGAATACTTTTCGATCTACCCTCGTATATTATGTTTTGATAAGTAGTTTTATGACTACCTACTTTCAAAATTAACAGATATGACATAAAATTGAACTTATGTTTATCTTTAGATATATACAGAGAAACAACTTAGAGTGAATTATAATTTCAAATCAAAATACCCTAAGCACAGCTACCGTGATAGAACCATTAAAAGTTTTATTGCACGCAGTGAAGTTTCTTTTAACAGACCAAATAAGCTTATCCGAAAAAAAATGTTTAAATTCTTTTAAAGAAGATCTTCTAATTAATTACATAACAGTAGATTACTAAGTAATGGGCTTTGAATTTCCTTCCTGTAATTTAGATAAAGTCTGAAATAACAGTGCGCTTTGTAGTCGTCAGTATAAGAAACTAAAAATTTAGCTTTAATTATTCCAGCAATTACGAAGTATTACATTATGAGAACAGTTCTAATGTGGAAAGCAAATAGACTCCAATTTACACATGTTGATCTAGTATAATGATTCACTCATTTAATAATTAACGTAGTTCACATACATTAATTATTAAAGAAATAAATCACTATACCTGACACACACTAAAAATTGATATCAGAAATCCTTGTACGTTATGTAACTTATTCCATGACTAGCAGTCCGCCCCGGTTTCGCACAGATATTTCATAAAATATGGCGAGTGGTCATTGATTTACATTTCTTTTTTAGGAATAGGGAGTCAAATGAGGAATCGGAGCCTTCTCACGACTCACGATACCCATGATCATCAGCATAATTGCTAAGCCGATGCGTTGCCCTTCTTCTGACTTCCTTTACCCTCCCCACAATGGACCAATACTGTAAATTTTACTTTCGGGCTCGTAAATATGTCACGTACAAGTAGATGACAAATAAATAAATTTTTGTCAGAACAACGTCTCACGGGACGGCTATTTGTCAATAATTTATAATTTGTGCGGCTGCGATGTTAGGATTTACCTTGACATTTATTTCGGACCTACAAATAAATTATCTAAGTTTTCGTAACGATCTAGGTGTAATGTAACGATCTAGGTGTAGTGTATTATGTAGCCTATGGTCATCAATACAAAATATTTTTTCAAATCGGTCCAGTATGTTACGGAGCCTATTCAGTGCAAACAAACAAACGAACAAACCGTGAAATATTTCCTGTGTATAATTTTAATATGGATGTCCTCACACATTCACGTATCTTAATGTCCTGTGGGTACCTACTTGTTGTTCTAGTACCTTCAGACAATTTTATACAGGGTTACATGAAATGTAGTACTGAATGTTAAAGGGCGTTATTTTTCAGGTCATATCGGATGTATTTGATCATATCTAGGTGCACACTAATATCGTGATGTAGAGCATCACGATATTAGTGTGCACATTATGTGTTACTGATAATTAATTTGTATGTAAAGAAATAACATTTCAAATTAAAAGTATTATTATAAGTTATAAGTATTGGTTGATAAGTAGTATTTGAATACATTTTTATGATATCAGTGAGTAGCCTTTGTGATCAGATAATTTCCACCTGGAATTAAAGTGACGACCCGTACCGACCGTACCCGCATTCGTACCATACGAACCCGTACGAACTATTGGTATAAGTTCGTACTGATCGGTAATAATATAATTTTCATCAAATGTTCCGGATGTTCGTTACTTTGCAATAATTGAAGACGTCCGTTTATTCCATTACATAAAAAATAGATTGAAAAAAAAAAAGTAAAAAAAGTAAAAAAAAAAGTAAAAAAAATAAAAGTAAAAGTACCCATTGCTATAAAATTTAACAATAGGTACTTACCACTATAAAGTTCTCAACTGCAGTAAATTCCTACTGTTTTAAGTTAAACCTTTTTTGTTTTACATTCCAATTTTGTCTCGCCGCCGTGATATACACCTGGAAAATGTAACATGTTTAAACAGGTGTTCCGTTCTTCTGAATACTTTGTGCATCTGAAACTCTTACACGCCAAACGTGTTGTTCGCCATAGGCGCTTGAGTACACTTTAATGTGGCCTGGATTTATAAACTGAATTTTAAGAAACGTATTTACATAGAAGGCTTACTGAGGTTTACTAACTTTATAGTCACAGGCCTTACACAAACTTTTTTGTTTTTGCACAAACTATTAACAGTATTTTTTTTTGTTTTCGCGGGAATCGCATGTACGCGCCATCGCGGGTCCAATAGCGTGTGGGGCTCGCGGTATATTATAGTGTCGATCCAAGGATTCACATGCCTCGGAACCGTAAATCATCAGTGCACCTCGAAGTAGTCCGTCCCCTAGGGGACTGCCACCATCTTGCATAGAGGGGTTGTCCAAAACCACAGGACATCCCCGTTAACTTGACCCGTGCGCTAAAACGTCTTCTCCCCTTGATCTTTAGCAACCCTCTTGTAGGAAGAGGAGCTAAAGAGCAGGAGGAGGAGACGGTCTCTGTACCCCTCTTACAGTAAGAGTATACAAAAGAACGATAGGACGAGGCCAGCGGCGTGGATGGGAACCTCACCCCATTGAACTGTCACAAGGTTGGTGGGGTTGTCCTGTGGTGCGGGACAACTCTGCTGTAGTCCTCAACATACTCTACAGGAGGCATTGGTTATTTAGCGGACTGGCTAGCTGTTGAGGTGTCCTGTTGATTTGTTGTTTCGGCACAGCTCACCATGGGCGCGACTGATGGCACTCGCGGTAGTTTTTGAGGATATTGGGCAATGTGCCGCGAGCCACCTAGGGCCAGTGAAGACGCGTAAATGGGGCGTAGACAGAAAATAGGTAAGTTGTGTAACAAAAGATTATAGGCTGTATGCAGATATGATTTAATAACAAAAATCTTCTCGGCTATATTAGATTGTATATGTTAAAAAAGAGAATTATTTACGTTATACTTCATTTTGCATGTGTGTTTAATAATGCCATAAGAGTAGATTCCAATGTTAATAGCATATATAAATTAATGGCAGTAAATAAGATACGTCGTTTCGTGTGTTTTATTACCGTTTACTTTGTTTAATGTTATGTTTCAATATGAAGCTCATGAACGCAGTAGCTGCTTAAGTTATTTGTTTTTACATCCACACTTAGGAAGTGGTAGTGCCATGTCGCATAGGAGGAGGTAGTGCGTAGTGCATCCCGCTTACATATTACCGCCGTAAAGTGACATCTTCAGTGTAGGAGGGCAACGCATGGGCATAGTAATCATGTGGATATTCATAGGCGTCAGTAGTCGTAAAAAGGCTCCGAAAAAACTTATAAAATATCAAGTTCTAATTGACTGGTTCATAATCGCCGAGTGTTAACTATCAAAGTTAGGGCCATGAAAATTGTTGAGTAAGGGTCATTTTATAGTGCGATGTGGGTATGTTATGAGAGTATATCACTTACTAAGAAAGTAACTTTGGAATTTCTACTCCTAAGGGAATAAATAGGGGTTGAAATATTTTATGGAAATCCGTAATTGTTTCAACATATAACTTTAATTTAAACTATTGATTAAAAATGTGTAGCGTTAATTATAGTATTATTATTATTATATTATTTATTAGCACGTATTTAATCGTTTCTGGATATTCTAAGGGGTGAAATAGGGGTTGATATTTCGTTTACGGGTCACTCCCTAATTTTTGAATGTATACACACGAAAGTAACTTCAGGGTTTTGATAATAAATAAATGAATAAGTAATATTGGTATTTATGGAAATTCTACTCCTAAGAACATCTCCTATGTTCTTATCGTGGTAAAACCGACGACGCACCTAGATGGTAAAACATTGCTCTTAACTTTATCTTATATACTATTTTTACTTCATCATTATCAGCTAAGACGACCCTTCGCCTGCTACTCGCATCCATCCCGGACCGGCAACCGCACGGAGATCGTCTTTATTATCTCTATTTCTACTTATCGTAAGTAAAGGTGTAATGAAATGGGGGATGCTACATCTAGGCAAATTGAGGGAAATTGTTTTAAAATTACAAGTTTCGTTAACAGTATGGCAGGAAACGACTAGAAACTCATAAATCTAGACAGCATAGCTCTTATTTTAAGTCGGTGTTATATGAGGGAGATGTAGTTCATCGGTCATGCCGACCTGATTCGAATACAATGCAGCATAACACTACCTCTTACTAAATAGAGTTCTACTACAATAGCGGCTTTATTGGGTTTCAACACATTCTTATTACAGTTTCCAAATGTCAAAGGCAATGGCAGAGGGAAAGTCCCGCCACATATCACTAACATGCTTTGCCTCTTCCAGATTCATAATTTTCTTCACACAGACATGCCGCTTGCGAAGACTCTTAACACCACTTTCAATCTGATCACGGAAAAAGAAACAAGCAATTTTGGAAATAGCAGAATTTCGACACACAAATAAAATATCTTGTCTTGATGTTCAGGTACTTTATTTAGTGGTAGTTTAACGTGAATGACTACCATATCTGCCCTCCCCAGGGACCGATAGTGTTTGATTTAGAAGCCAACGTCTATTTGCATTCAATCTTGCTATAGCAAGTGAGATGTGAGAACTGAGGATCGTCCCTATGATGTATGTAAATATTTATATGCCTATTGATGTCTTAAGTTTACACGAATGTTACTCATTACAATAATGTATTCGGTCGTATTCGGACAGAATCCGCCCGTGACCATGGTTCCGAAACTAAAGCTTCTGAAACATCGGGCTAGTTGAATAATTAAATAAACCGTGATAAAATCCGTAATAGTAGTTTTATTATAATACTTATATGCTGTCGCGTTTCGTGTAGTATGAGAGGTGGTGGCCCGTTGGAAAAGAGGAGGAAAGGAGGACAACACAATCATTATGCGGATGTCTATGGGTGCCGGTAGCCGTCAATAGTTCGCTTTCCTCACCATGTACTGTGGGAATGTGGCTTCTCATAAAGAGCGAAATATCATGTTGGATGGCATCTAACGTACGACAGTGGGCCCAGTATATCACCAGGATTTGGTTGCGACGGAACAGAGTTTTAGGCAATTGAGGACATTTGGGCATACATGGCACGCAAGGGAAAGGGACAAGGGACCTATCCTTTCCCTTGCGTGCCATGTACACATAGCTGCATCGAGACAATCAGGACTGACGAGGCCGATGACAATTTCTGTCTTTGTGCCGTCAGGCCCCAGAAAGGGGGGAGTGAAACAACAAGAGGGAACTTAAATAATGTGTAGGGAGTCAAGTCAACGTTGGGGAAGAGAGCCGGTGAGCAAACCCCCGTGCATCTCCCATTATTCGTTCCGTATACCGAGAGGTGGGTAGGAGCATGAGGGAAGGAGGGTAAGTTCGTTTTCATTTCGTTATTTACTTTTTCTAGTACATACTTTAAAAAAATACGCAAAGACACCAAGCGTAGCGAATGGAAATTCACTTAGCAAGTCTTTGGAAATTATATCAAAAGTTATAACAATAAAAAAAAGGGGCAAGAGACGTAAGCATGTTAGTGTGCCACTGGTTTTCCGCACGCTTGGTAAGCGGAGTAACCTGGTAATTGTGTGACGAAAGCGTTATGAAAAGGTGGCCAACAGAAGTTGAGAAGATTAGGGTAAGTAAGATAGAAAAAGGGAAAGAACACATGTTCTTTTACGTTTTTATCTCAGAACCGTCGTATAAATAAAAAAGCTTTACTTCGGTCGTTTTCGGTAGATAAAAAAATAATTCAGTCTCCATTTTAGCTATACCGGCAAATATATAGATTGTTTTCTTATATTATAGGGGAACAAACGAGAAGTAGGAGCAGTCTTAATTTTCTCATCCCCTCTAATGGGCCACGAGCTACTCACGAGACGCACGAAACGCTACAACGAATCAGACACTCTATGGTGCTATCATGTAAGCAAGTTGTATCTCCCAGGTCCCCTAAAAGATTAAATATTTCAGTACTACTTACCACTAATGGAACATAAAACCTATTGCATCGCGCTCTATTATTCCGTGTTCTATTATGTCATCCCATGACAGCAATCCGATGGGAGACTAAAAGCTTTATATGCCACGAGAGGCACATATTGTTTACGCTGATATCTGAGTAAAATGTTTTAAACCTTTTCTACATATTTGTAGTTCACGTAATGTTTGTTCATATACTGAAATTTACCGGTTATCAATCACGGGTCTACCTATTATATCTATAGGACTATTATATCTATATATCTACTATTATACCTACAGGGTCCGTGCATTTAAAAGATTTTGTCACAACTCTTATTAGAAACATACGGTTTTACCTCAGACATAATAAAAAATAAATGTAAAGACATTAAATAAGGTTTTCTCCGTCCGCCCTGACTGAAGATTCGTTCTAACCAAGAGAGTAAACACATACTAAGTCAGTTATATTTGTATTTTTCTACATAATCACCATCAAGTTCGATGCACTTTTGCCATCTCCCATTTAAAGCATTTAGACCGTTAAAAGAAGGGTTTTCCGAGTTAAAATATGGGTCTAGCTACTGTTTTGACCTCCTCGCTTGTTGAAAATATTTAACCTCCCAAGTGCCTCTTTAGGTTAGGGAACAGAAAGGAGTCTGTCGGTGCCAGGTAAGGTGAATAAGGCGGATGTGATAATAGTTCAAAGCCACAATTGTGGATTAATTCAGCAATTATTGCGTTATCTTGATGAAAGAGGACTTTTCTTCTGAGCATACCTGCACGCTTTTCTTTTATTTCCTCTCGTATGCGACGTAGTAAGACCCAGTAGTAATTAGAATTTATAGTCTGACCTCTTTCAAGATAATCAATCCTAACCACAGCCTTCGAGTCCCAGAATACCGAAGCCATTACCTTATTTGCAAACAAAATCGCATTAACCTTTTTGGGGGTGGTGAACCAGGTCTTCTCCACTGTTTCGATTGTTTTATTTCTAGAAATGAGCCCATGTTATATTGTGCCAAACCGAATCGAAAGATCATCTGCACCAGCTTCAAATAACTCCAAGAGATGCCAATAATCTCGGCTGTCTCTCTATTTTTTAATCTGCGGTTTCCCATAATTAAATCAAGAACTTCTTAATATTTTCATCAGTAACGGACTTCAAAGGCATTTCAGAGCGGGGTTCATTTTTCACACTCTCTCTACCACGCTTGAATTCTGCTACCGATTTTTTGACGGATGAATAAGTCAGATCAGAATCTTCTAAAGTACCGACAGTATCATGATGGATGGCTTTCGGTGATAGCCCATTCCTACGGTACGCTGCTCTATTTGCCACATTTCATTCCACAAGTAATTATCGCACACGTTTCTAACTTCACACAATTAAATAGAGTCAGCTAAATTAAATAATGTGGATATATTTAAATTTGAGAATTGAATGAATCTATGATAGGCCGAGTACTTTTCAATCCACTCTTGTTTATTGCAAATTATATATGCATAATCACAAGCATACGGACGTAAATACTGATTTCAATGTTCGTGGGACAGTAAAAATGGCCGTATGGTAGCCAGCACAAGGACGTTACCTAAGCATGGTGTGATAGGTCCACAGATGATGATATTATTATATTATTATCTGTATGATGTGTTTACATGTTATTTAAAGTACATATACCATTGTTTATATTTATATAAATTCCTAGAACAAAAAACCAATTTGCTCTCTCTTCTCGGCTCGAATAAGTCATTGTAATCTTGTCCTGTCTCCGCTTTGGTTAGGGAGGGAAATTGGAATCGCTTTCTACTCCCACTATTTTCTTATTACTTGATTCGTTGTGGGTCCTAAGATAGTTTTAGCTTTTCCCACGGCCTCCCACGAGATCATATCAAAGAGTTCACAGTGGATGCCGCTATCCATCCTGGAGACACAGAAGTAGCAGCGGTGGGAATGAGTGGTGGGCCAAGCCCGTAAAAAATACTTTGTAAAAAGGGTCCAAAGTTTCTGTTTCACTTATTAATGAAATTTAATTATTTTTTCATGAGAAGCTTTTACTAATATCGTACACAGTCAAATGGTATTTACAGGGAAATAGATTTAATTTTATGATTGAGATCGAATTTCATATTATTGTTCAAACTCAAAGACGGTATATTTTGGCCCATTTAACAATGGGGCGTGGAACCTGGCTTTTGATTTTCCTTCATGTGAGTTCATGTAACGCTCCCATGTTAGGATATATTAGTTAGAGATTCTGGTATCCCATAAGGGGCGAAAGAGGGTAGGAGGGCAATTCATCTGCATAACAACTCCTGGTAGTTATGCAGATTCATCATTGCCCGCGTTACGCATGTATAAAATACTAGTTTCATCCCGCTGTTGCTCCCTAGTAACTCCGGTCCTATTAATCCAGTATATAGTCTACTGCCTTCCACGATAAGTAGACTATTCAAAACAAAAATATAATTTCAATTCAGGCCGATAGTTCCGGAGATTGGCGCCTCAAAGCAAATTAATTCTTCGGCATTATATTATTAGTATAGCTATATATAGTGTAGCTATATAGGTGTTGGGGTTAACATAGTGGCATGTGTTTAAGCAAACATTTTCCCCAGCTTTATAACACTAGTAGTGTGACCGTCGTGTTTGGCCCCGTTATATTTGGATCATCGAGCATAGCTTCTATCACGGTAGGACCGGTATAGCATGTCATTCTTATGAAGTGTTGCTTAAATAAAATTAAATACAAAACTGGTCAGGAGTGAGTCAGACTCACATATGAAGGGTTCCTTACCAGCAAACAAAAAAAACACACATCTTTTAAAGTACTAAATCGTATTTGTCGAAGCCAATTTAATTTGCAGTTATTTATAAGTAAGGATATTAGTAGTAATTTAAAAGTTAGAGGGAAAACATTCGTTACCAATTTCGCTGCAAATATCTAGCAAATTATTAGCACAATCAAGAACTTTCATAGAAAGCTCTGTACCATTTGGAAAGAACTATTCGTTACACGCAACACGGCTACGGCCATTTTTTTAACATCCAGGGTTATTACATGTATGGACTGGTAGCCATAACAATTTTATTTCTGAATTAATACTTTGTAGCTGTTCATAAAATAGTTTACACTTACCTACCTTCCAAATTTCAAACATAGAGTACCCATTGTCTCCGAGTGAAACGTCTGTGACAATTAGACACGACGGGACAGACGGACACGACAGAACTAAGCTAAACTATAATAATAAGGGTTCGTTATTTTATTCAATATACTAAGGGTTCGTTATTTTTTTTTTATCGGGTTTGGCCCGCCTCTCTTTCCCACCGCTGCAACTCCTGTATCGCCAGGATCCACAGCGGCGTCCACTGATGACCCTTTGATATGGGAACACGGGGAACCCGAGGGAATAGCTAAAACTGTCTTGGAACCCGCAATAAATTTAATCAGAAGGAAAAAGGACGAGTAGGAGATAGTTCCAGTTTTCCTTCCCAATCAAAGCGGGAGACAGTAGACGATTACAATGACTTGTACAAGCCAAGAAAAGAAAGGACAGCCAAGTGAGGCCCAACTGCTATACACCACGGAGATAATAAGTCCTTATTACAAAATGATAACAATTAAATACCAAATAGGGTATTTAATTGTTATCATTTAAGATGTTTTTATGACTGGGTTAAAATTGTATTTTTCCAGTAATAGTTGTGGTAAAAACGTTTCAAAGGACGGAGGTTCCCCACGCTATCCACTAGACCGCAGTAGTAAATTACGCTGTTAACGCTATGGACACAATCAAACATCATGGTTCGCTCACTATGCCAAAGACTACACTCCCAAATGATGCGATGTGCTGTTTGTTCGTATTCGTTAGCTTCTGTAGAACAATCACAGAGAGGTGAAGCCCCTAGTTTAAAGCCAAAATGTTTGCTTTCAAAGTTGCCGTGACCGGTAAGGCATTGTGCAATGCAGTGATCGATTTCTAGTCAGTGTTTCGATAAGCGGTCGCACACACACAGAAAAAAAAATGTAAATGTCGTCCTTTATTTGAACTATTCCACAACGTCTGCCATTGGTTAACTATGTTTTAAGTAGTGATTTCGTTATTACTTGTCATTAGACTACCGAATCCTAAAAAGTTCTTATTTTATTCGTTGTCTCATTATTATTTTACGAAAACTACCAACAATACATAGCATAGAAATACTCGTGAAAAAGAAACTCAGAAAACGACTGGCAGGATGGGCAAAGTGTATATTTAAAGCAGCACAATATTATTCAAGAATACTCCAGTTAAATCGTATTATAAGGGAGCTAAATCCAATAACGCTAAGGAGTCTGAGTGAAATAAGACATGACACGGAAAACAACATATGCCGAATAGCTCAGTTGATTTCGCCGAAGAATAAAGTCGCCTACTTATAGATACCCGCAATCTACGATAACGAGACCTTTCAGTATATATTTACGTCACATTCAACGATTTACCTATGCTCATGATTTGGATTCTCAATATGGACAAGGGTTGATAAGTGTCGTTTAAGATCACTTATTTTTTTTTTATAAACAGGTAGACGGTATTATTTCTCAAGTCCAGTTAATGGTAAAATATTTTATAAATATCACAGTCTTTATATAGATAATAGTTATAAGTTAGTATATACATTATATATGTATGTATTTAGTTTATAATATCATTTGTATGTTTACCTGTCAAACTCTCATAATTCTCATCTTGATACTTTTCTAGCTATACGATTGTTAAAATATCTTACATTCACTACCGTTTTTTAACAGTACCTAATGATGTTTCACTATATCTCGTCAGATATAATTCTCTTCAACGCAATTGTCGCAGGCAACCCATTATGCTATGATATTTAATATTATAAATCGGTTTCATTCTAGTTATTCTTATAAAAAACAATAAACTAGGAAGCTTGGAAATATTATAGTTTGATTTTTCTCATTATATTCGCGTCGCTTGTTAACTCTATTATTTATCTAATTTCATGTGTTTGAGCAATAATCTTCATAATCGTTATCTACGTTTTTTCCTGAAAATAGGCCATACATAAATAAGCATTAACAGAACATATTGAGCCAACAAATTATGTCTAAAGTATAGACTACAATACAGTTTATATCTTTCAATTACTGAAAAATGTTATGAACCTTATAACATATATCGTTAAAACGGATGTTTAATTGTTTACCTTTGTAAATTTGTTAAAATATAAGTATTATCTTGTAGAACTAATTATATACAAAATCACCAGAGCAAACACCGGGTGAAATCGGTATCAACTGAATGCAAATTAGCTTTTGTCAGGGGCTGAGGAAACGAGAAACGCTTTTACGCAATGTGTAAGCAAAGTTTATTGGGTGCCATTTTGCACACAATTTTGTCTAAATTGTGAAGGCCTTATAGTCTGTATGCAGCATTTTAAATTAATCAAAATGGATGTAGTGTTTTTGTTTTTGAAACTGTGGATCGTTCGTAGTGCACACGTCAGTATATTTTTGTCAACAAGTGTAATGTCTAATCCATTTAAATATCTGTTGACGCCCATGTTAAGAACGCGTTGCTAGTTGCGTGATAACTTCTATTAAATATTACTACAAACTGACCGGGACACACTTTTCTGTATAGTAAAAGTTGGTATAGAGGACATTATTCGAAATAAAATATTTTAAGCTGGACAAAGTTGCATCATCATCATCATTATCACATCTTATGAGTCCACCATCGGATATATACCTCTTTCAATGAACGCCAAGACGGCAGATCTCCTGCTCGATGCAATTTGCATAAAGTTTTTTTTTAAGTTGCATATTTGTGCATTAATCGTTTCAGTAATTCGAAGATTTCTGATTGAGCTCACACGAACGTCTTGACAAGAGATTTTTCAAGTTTGACATTGTAACAAAAGCTACAAAATGAGAGTAAAGTTATTTGTTTTTTACTGTGTATTATCATTAAAATTAAACGTGTATACAAAATTTAAGCTCGATCGGTTGACGATATCTACTTCAAAATTTAGTTCACAGATTCCACCCGAACAAACATGCGTACATACATACATTGCATGTTAAATAAAAGCTTCTAAAATACAAGTAATGGCAAGCGAGAAAAATTAATCACTACAAATTAATTATCGTTTTCACTTTACTTAATTGTGTATTTAGTGGCATCGTAGGCAGTTATACGCAATATTAGGTATTTAAGCAATAATAACATAAATCATTCTCTATTTAATTTATTTAATTGATATAATCACACGAGAGATGATACTAAAATAACAATAATTAGTATATAAACGATGTCCGTTATAGTAGTAATACTATGGACAACGTTCATATTATACTATTCACTCGTTATATCAGACGTCAATTAATTAGGAGCTTTTTCGTAGGAGGGATTCAAACTACTAATATGTTAAATTTCCTGGAATTTATTGTAGATACATAGTAAATTAAGTTAAACAGCGCTTATATCAGAAGCGTTAGTTTCCTAAAATGTTATTTAATACAGAAGATGTTATGTAGAGCAGTAGTTTGTGTTTATAATACTACTTTATGTACCCTGCGATATTCCGATTTTATGGCAAGAGTCACAAAATCGGGATGCGGGCCATTTATTTTTTCGGGAAATCAAGTGTATTAGAGACTAATCTGTATCTGGACTAAATTCCATTCAAATCGCAGTTTTGGTAAAAGGTACAAATATACGTTTAGACTTTCACATAAGTGGATTGGAGTGCGTTCTGGAAGTCACTTTGACGTTGTATTAGCTCGCCGCGCGTCTTACAAGAAATACTCGTACATTGATTCCTACATGGCCCGTGCTATTTATATTAGCATGGCAAAGTTGCATGCAAAATACAAATAATTAAACTGAGTTTCGACAATAATATCTCTATATTTGTCTACAAATTGATCAAAGGCGGCAGTCACACTGCACACTTGGTTTAAATTCTTGTGATGAGAATTTCTAGGGAAAGCTTCATGGCGTCCCTCACTACTGTTTGATCCGGATCTATCAAGTCAACTGTTGTTCTAGCGGGCGGCTTGAATATTCCAAGGCAGATAGTTAGCCACCGTGAGCCAGGTATATAGTGGTATATATACATGATGGAGGAACAAACATAAACTCAAAGTTGGGATGTATAAGCACCGCTGTTAGTTACATAAAGGATGAAGCGTTTGATATAATAATTTGTTAGGTCAACTGAATAGGGGCCGTACCTACATAAATATTACCAGATTTATAAAGCTGTAAATAATTATAATTTTAATGTATCAATAGGCAAGCTGAATTGGCTTTGGAAACATCTTTAGATAAAAAAGAAACAGAAATAGAAAGTAACACTTTGAATCTGTTCTTAAGAAGCAACTGCTTAGAAGTATTATTAACTGATACAGCCCTTAAGGTTTCCACAGAACACGCTACGTCTCACCCTCCCTCTATTGCCCATTAGGCAAAGAAACTTTTACAGCTAATTAAAGTCACATACCTCTAAAACTGTAAAAACATGTTCAAGATGTACAAACAGAAACATGTGCTACAGGGAGAAATAAAAAGAATTCATAATTATTGAAACTTTTAAAAAGTATAGACTATGTTCACCACACGTAATGTAGGTAATTCTAATGGTACACGACATTTTTTTGGAATCGGTCCAGTAGCTTTGAAGTCTACTCAATGCAAATAAGCAAGGTAACAAATAATCAAATGTTTCCCCTTCATTAGCCTATGTTCTGGCTGCAATATCTACGTTTTTGTCTTACGATATAAGAATTTAAAAATAATAGACCTCTCAATTGTCAGACTTTCTGCACGCTCTGATTATATTATAAGGTTTTATCGTTTATATATATATATATATATATATATATATATGACTCCGTTGCCTCAAGGAGAAGCTCCGAGGGTCTCGGCCCGCAACGTGATGTGATCATTAACACAATTTATTTTGTTTCAGATAACCCATTCGTGCGGATCGACATTTCTGTATGAACTGTAAAATAAACTCTGTAAATATCATCCTAAATCAAAATGTATACATTATTTTTCTTCCTATTATATTTTCAGACATTAGTGTTAATTAGTGTAGTTAATTGCGGAAAGACAATAGCAAATAGTTAGGTCGTGTCAGTGGTGTACTACATTATGTAAGGATTATAGAATTCTCATTGTTAGTGTTACTTGCAGGATGTGAAAGAGACGCATAGTGTTACGTTAGGCTCCGATCATGTCTTTGCCAATGAAGCGTTCCTTCAGTTCTGAAGGAGGCGCCACATCCAAACGTGACTGGAAAACGCGGCTCAGTCTTCGTAGCCGCAGTGGCCACAGTATGGTAAGTATTTTCCATGTTTTTTTCTGCGTGGATCTTATGATGAACGCTGCGCAATATATCTTTTCATAGTTGCACTAAATATATAACACTAAATAAACACCGGCAAACTAACAACAAGGTGACAAGTTTTGTTTCATATTTTTTCCTTGCAAATAAATAATCTACGCGCTTTACATTGAGCAGTGCAGGGGCGGGCTTGATTTTGGGTTGAACATAGACTTGCAAATGTCACGACAAAACAATCGTTTAAAACTAATGTATCTAGTCATGACAAAAATCACTGAACAAAATGTGTTGCCTACGATGTAAGCAAGACAATTCCACATTTGGTACCTTCTATTTATTCTACAATGGCAATCTGTGCCTTATAGCAATATACTAGGTATTTAATATTTTTTTGATTTATTAAAAAAAAATCCTCAAAAGATATATTGGTGAAAATGCATGCAAATTATATCAGTAGATTAACAGACAGACAGACAGTATACAGATAGACATATATGTAATAATTAATTATATAATATTTATATTACGCACCGATGTATCATGTTGGAAATAATTTAAAATGTGATTTTGAATGTTTCTTAGTAAACGTCATGGAGTCTATTAAGAGGTAGAGCTGTACTGCCACAAAGCGATAGTTTTTCTTATCGCCTTTTTTTCTAACTTTTCAGTGGCCAATTGGGCATCCACCCCGGATGTGTATGAGCGTCGATAGTTAATAAAGCTATCAATTGTTATGAATTCTCCATAATTTGTGATAAATATTGAGGTATTTATTAATTTTTTCATTGTTTCCATACACTACGGAAATCATTTTATTTTAATACCACAAATAGATATAAAAATGTATATTTAATGTAAAACAACGTCCCCAAAAGCTACAAATGATTGATTTTCTTAAAATATACTGAGCTAATTTTGATTTTCACGCATGAGTGTAGCGTGCAACAGGAGGAGAATACAGTGAAACACGTACCAAAATGAGCAATAGGGATAACTGAATAAATTCTAGTGCACAATTGGTTAAAATAATAATCTAGTCTCTGTGAATAACAGCTCACAGGCGAAGCCGTGGCGGATGGCTAGTACACTTTAAATGTTACTTTGTTTTATGATGCCTCTGGGTCCTCTGACTACTTTTGGATAGACGAAGATTTAATAGTGATTAATTTAGTAGCGTAACGCTGTAGTTATACACATGTCAATATTTATCAAATATCCTAAACTTCTTGATGAGTATCGATATAACCTTGTTCAAAGGGATCACTTTATCCCCAAAGAATAAAACAAACAAAGTTTCACTGGAGTTGGCTAGGTAGTTTTTCTTTCTGTTAGTAAATAGTAAATGTATAGCACACAGGTACATAACTTTGGATTCAGTTATGTTATATATTTATGGTATTATTTTAGTTATATTAAAATTAATATTTTTGTTACGTTACAATTAATATTTTAGTAACTTTAAAGCGATATTAATATATTAGGTACCACTTCACGCGGCACGTTCACTGTGCCTTTTGGAAACATTTGTGTAGCTCATACATTAGATAATACTTTACGCGGCACATTCACTATGTCTTGTGGAAGGTTTTGTGTAGCACATATATTAGATACTACTTCACGCGGCACATTCTCTGTACCTTGTGGATGCCTTTATATAGCTCATACATTAAGCTCTACTTTACGCGGCACGGTCGTCGTGCCTTGTGAAAGCTCTATGTACCTCATAGGTTAGGTACTACTTTGCGCGGCAAGGTCTCTTTATATAGCTAATATATTAAGGACTATTTTAATCGTCGCCGTACCGCTACCGTATTCATGTGAAAAGGCAAGTGTGAGTGTGATTTTATAATATTACGAATCGTGGGCACTTGTGACTGTTTTGGCCCACCAATCATTGAGTGTTTATCGTACGAAAGTCAAACAATTTAATCACATTACTAAAGACCTCAATCGTATGAAGTAGCGTTGTGTGAATTCACCACTTTTAGAATTTACAGCCGGCAGAAATAGACGACGTAGGAGATATCGTATAACAAATTTGATGATCGATTCGCGTAGTGTTAACGAAGGCTTATGCTATGAAACTAGAGGTTACTGGTTCGAACGAAATAATGAATAGCGTTTTTGTAGGTCTTTACAAAGTAATCGTAAATCATGCGTGTGAAACCACAGGGTTGCGTGTAATTTGTAAAATACTATTTATTATTCACGACTACGCATGCGTTGGAGCCACATTCCGCAATAAAAAATTTGTTTTTAAATAATAAATATCCTGTATTCTTTCTAATACATTTAAAAATTTGCGCACAAAATATTCATCTTAATCAGTTACGTAATTTTGACATGAAAACATAACAAACAAAGTTACGTTTATATTCATAATGTTAGTAGGGATATCTCCACAATTTATGAGAGGATACTATAACGGATTATTTTTTATGTCCTTCTGGTTCTGCTGTCAGCTTACCTCTGCTTAAGGCCGGTTTACTCGTATTAGTTTGTTAGTTAGTTAACTTAATTGTAAGTGACTAATTGCATATCAACGTAGAAGATATAATTCTTAACTAAACTGAAACCCACAACTTGCTAGTAAACTCTGTATACACATGCAATTAGTCAGCAAAAAATAACTTAATTTTGCTATCGACATAGCACCTAATATGTTATCGACATAGCACCTAATATGTTATCGACATAGCACCTAATATGTTATCGACATAGCACCTAATATGCTTGAAGGTTTAAGGAAGCAAATAGTCTCAGTCGAAGCAGATTTTGTTAATAGCATAAGGAGGCAAACGAGAAATGGGAGTCTTTTGATGACTACCGATTCTTGCACATTCAAAACTTGATTCTTACGTAGATGTGTTGCACTCCTATCATCCCTCCCCCAATGGACCACCGGCTACTCACAACCCGCACGGAACGCGACAGCGACGCTTCCACTCTACGCCGTTATCAAGTGCCTGCCCGATTCAGTTGTATAGGGGGATGTCCTCCTAAAATATTATTATTTTAGAATATTATTATTATTATATTAATAAGTAAGTAAGTAAGTAAAAAACTTTATTCAGGACAATTAATACATACACAGTTACACATTTCACTACTACGTAGCTACTTAAGTTCTGAAACACGTTCTAAAATACAATTACACATCACGTCTAAAGGGTATATAATTACCTAGAAAAAGAGTACAAAAATATATATACGACAGAAATAGCACAAAAAGTAAAACGAGTAAAAGACAGAACAAATATAAATAAAAAATTTGGCAACCTATATATTTAAATGTAAGGAAAAACAGTGTAAGTAAAAAAATCCGGAAAAGGTAACCACTCAGTTTAATAGTTGTGGTATCGCCAAAATAAAAGATAACACAACCCTGATCTTATGTGATCCCATAAAGATTACTCCATACGTGAGTTGCCACCGCAGCGCTTCAAAGTATACCGGTCCTTGGGGGAATCAATTCAACAACCGATCGGCGCCTCTCACCTCACCTCCTCCCCCGCTTCACGGTCTACCATTAAACACATGAGATCCTGTAGCATGACATTCTCTTAATGCCAAAGAAATTTTAATGCAGCAAAGCAGGCGAAAGTTCCTAAAAATAGCTTTAAAGAATCCGAATCCCTCCATACATCTGACATTCACAAAAGGAATCTAAAGAAGTTACCTTCAATACATCATAAATAAATAATAAAGTGGAACAATAAGAAAATGTGAAAAGGCTTTTCTTTGCAATTTTCCCATTTTCTGTTTCCAATTAGATAAGACGGTGAGATTGTTCATAAATATTAATGTACCTTTATTCCGTTGGATCTTAATCACAGACGTTCAATAAACGCTCAATATCCTTATTAGTCAACCGCTTAACATTAATAATTTTTTAAGACATTCAAACAACCAACTGGATGCGTCCGGTTTTGGAGCGATGAATGTGCTATAAGCGCAAGCCCCTCTGACCTTAGACATGTGCCATGCATCGGTTATTATACTTGGTAAGACAACATTTACGTGGTAATGCTACGTGGCATGTACATTCGATTAGTACTGTTTCGGATCCAGCAGAAAGTGGCGGCTCTGACAAGGACACAACCCAGGATACCCTTGAGGTATGCCGAGCCGCGCACACCCACAGGATCCAAATAAAGACAGGTGGCAACACGTAAAAAAATTGCGGGAATTATTAATTACTTCAATATTTCCTAGTACGAACTTAATTAACATTTCATGTAAAATCAACATAAAATTTGGTTATGGAGTAATATGCTTCGTTTAATTGCATGTGAATACAGAATTTAGTAGCAAGTTGTGAGTTTCAATTTAGTTAACAATTATCACTTAAAATTAGGTTAATTAATTAACAAACTAATACGAATAAACCGGCCTTAAACAGAGGTGAGCTGACAGCAGAAACGGAAGGACATATAAATAATCCGTAGAAGTATCCTCTCATAAATTGTGGAGATATCTCTACTAACATTATGAATATAAACGTAACTTTGTTTGTTATGTTTTCATGTCAAAATTATGTAACTGATTAAGATGAATATTTTGTGCGCAAATTTTTAAATGTATTAGAAAGAACACAGGATATTTTTTACTTAAAAAAAACATATTTTTACGGAAGGTGGACTCAACGCAAGCGAAGTCATGAGTAATAACTGGTATGTTACAAATTAAACATCACCCTGTGGCGCGTGTGGACACGCGTGATTTACGATTACTTTGTGAAAACGTACAAAAACTTTATTCTGTATGCTGCTATATAGGAGTAGCCATTAATTTATTCGAGAACAAATGTATTTTGGTTATTTCTGATTGAAATCCATATTTATGTTTAATTTAAACCACATCCGCAAAGCGATTATTGTGTGTAAAATTAAAAAACAGAGACAAACTTTCACATTTATAATATTAGTAGGCTTATATTGGAAAAAATTAAATTATTTCATGATGAATATATTCAAGAATCATAAATCGTCTCATCGCATAAAATGTAAACTGCGAATGAGCGATCGTAAATCGTCGATATATTTACGCTCTTTGTTATAAATTAGCCAGCTAACCGTTTTACTCGGTGATTTAAGCAAGATGAAAGCATCATCGTGCATACAACTAACCATGCGGCATGTGTTCGATGAATTCGATCATCAATAAGTGGGACTGAAATATTCTAATTTATAAACGCCTCAGGTCAAGTATTGTTTAGAAAACGACCACAGAGGTCGTAATTGTATGGTAATAGCGACAATTTTGCGCGAAAATTACTGACTCCATCCAAATTCTTCAAATTTACGTCTCAGATCTTTGAAAATTAAATGTTACCTACATACCTACTAGCTGTGCCCAACGGTATCGGCTCACGTAGATGGGGGAGGCCCATATGCAAGAGGATATTTTCTGGCTACTAGTTGGTGATGATGATATCAATAACAGATAGGACAGCAAAACAAACACGTAACAAGTTAACTGGATGTTCATAACATTTTTGTATCTGACTAAAGTCAATTGTTACGGAGTTGCCACAATTATAAAAGCTTCTTAAATCTTTGTTTCTCTTGTTATACAAATAACAATTATTTTCTTATTCGTACATTAAATAGGTCGTTGCGGCCGTATAAAGCTTATTCGTAAACGAGGCAATAAAATCCGAGCCAAAATCATATCGTCTCATAAAGTTGGAAAGTGATCCAACTTGTTAAATCACTCGAAAGGCTCACTGTCAATCGAATAATACGGTTTTACCGCTTCTGCGATCTAGAGTAGATGTCATTTGGACGTTTTAACGTTCATTAAAGAAGTATAGCAGTGTACTACAAAACGTCGATTATGATGGTCCGGTAAAAACATCTACACTGATACAATAATAATTTCAAATGACAAACCGAAGTCAGGAAGTTAGGGGTGTTACACCCCGTGCCTCGGAGAGAACGTTAATCCCTCGGTCTTGCGCCTGGTTTCCCTCCGGCCCTGTCGGCTGAGACGGCAATCCGTCTCATCGGAATATGCTGATGAGTGAACAGGGAGTTAACTTGTGCCTACGCACACACTTGTACACTATAATAAGTCATGCGAAGTTGCATAGTCTCTATGGAGTCTAGTCTAGTCTCTATAGAGATGGCTGCCGTGGTCGAAATTTGGTTAGGACGACATTATTAAAATTATTAATTGCACACTGTTTATAGGTTAGAATGTGCACATCCTTGGAACTACAACTTAGATATGAAATTATTTTTTGTGTGTATTTACAGGTTATTTAATATATATAATAAATGTATCTATATTTATGAAGAAGATAAGAGATAAAATACAATTACTGCAATTTAAAGACAGTTCTTTAGGCTGCAGTAATTGTAATTTATCAATGACGTTACGCGGGTGAAACCTACTACTGGTGCTACTACTTTGCTATTAGCTACTATTGTGAATTAGGTACTTAAACTGTAGCTGCAATTTTATTTCTTGTTGTTATTTTGTAATTCGTATTCTTTTCCAGAAAGTTTTCATTTTATTTTTATAAGAATATATAATATTCTTTTGAAATAAAACACTTCAAATAGCTGCAGTAGTCTTGTTATGTTTAAAATTTAACCTTTATTACTATTTTATAAATATACAAAATTATTAACAATATTTTTATTTAAGTATTTGTTTTTTTCTACAAATTGTATGCATAACCTAAATATCCGTTGCTTCATGTGTATGGAACGGAGTTGTTCTCATGGAAAAACGGTTCATTTTTGCAATACTCCGCACTACGTAATAATGCACCCCTTTCTTCTTTTACCATACCGAGTCAATAAAATGAGATCGTGGCGAACCTCATAAATATTGTTTTTCTGCCTCTTTTCTACGACGTCGTATTTGTGTGTGCTGATTTTTGGGTTCCTTAAAAGAACAAAGAAAACCCTTTGATGCCCATCGATCTCTTTTGCTTACTTCTATTTCTTTATGTCAATAAAACCACCGGCTGGCTGATTCGGTAACGTGGCGGTTAGTCCGCGTGTTACGCCGGAGATGAGACGCCAGATGTTTATACATGTATTATATATGTATTTCTATAATAAAAAACTTAAATACATAATATTTCTTAAATTTACAAGTTAAATACATTTTTTAGTAATATTATATTTCCGTTATCTAGTACCTGTATCAAGAGTCCTTGCGTACCGCAGGACTGGGCTAACGAGGTGTCCACACATATTATATTATTATTTTTATTAATAGGGAAGTTTCCGTCGAACAATAATCATGAAGTTGGGCGGAAAGCGAGATAATCTTCTCCCATCCCAACAGTGGGTGAGAATGGGTTAAGGTGGAAGACCACCTCGAGCCATAATCACCCACTGTTAGGAATGGGTCCCTATCATTAGATTTCCATTCCAAAATACTGGTTCCCACATTCACTGAAGGCATATAAAGTACAAAATTATACATAAGTGATAAATGAAAAGTGATAATTTGTATTTCTATTTTCAAAACGCATTACAAACATGTACAATATGGTTAGTTCCATGTAAAAATGCTATATATTGCATACACCTTCAAATGTAAGTTTGTCAGCTCCGTTTGTACGTTTAATGCATGTACCACTAGTGGGTGTGGAACCCTCGGTGCGCAAGACCGGCTCGTACCGGACCGGCTTTTTTATGAGCAGGCGTGAAAATTTGGAAAACATTTTTATACCTCTTAGAGAAATTGAAACGTGAGCTGACACACGCACGCGTACCACGTTCACGCTAGTATATTATCCATCGTGTATATTTGAATGAGCGATTTCTTTTTGAATGCCAATGCAGTCTTTTTTTATCGTATAAGGGACACACGGGTCGGAGCCCTTTAGTGAGTACCGATGTCCAACGATACATCATCATCATTATTATCATCCCGTGTCGGTCCACTGCTGGACATTTTCCACTTTCAATGAACGTCGATGCCATATATATATCATAATACATATACACATTATTACAGCATTGTTATTTACATGTCTTGTCCTTTGATTTCAACAGGAAAGTCACAAAACGAAATGCGATAGCATAGCAATCTCTAGACGGCGACGTTTTGTTTGCGAGGTTTACTTCCCCGATCGTACCGCCTCAATTTGACATTGTAGCATTCAGTCACAATGTTATCCTATATTACAATATATTAATTTCTTGCTTGTTTTGTCAATCAAATGCTGTGTAAGTTAGTTTAATGAAGGGTTCGACTGAAAACCAATGCCGTATCGCACCAGAGACACAGCGAACAATGAGTCTGTTCTTCCGCATCAAAACTGTTTTATTCTTTATTTTTTGTTTTTTTCTTCTTTGATTATAAAATGGTTTACATGTAAGTTCTATTCTGCTTCAAAGCTGCCACAAATGTCAACTCGATACCCGAAAGCGTTTCTCGTATTTAAACTCCGACCCTAACCTCAGTATTTGACTTTCAGCTGTACACGTGTTACCGGGACGAACATTCTTGAGTTACACATTTAATGGTTCCCTTTTTTTTTTGACGTTGTAAACCTATAAAACGGGGAGTGAAATCGGTCGCAGGATATATCTTATACTTATAACATCTTGTACAAACAAATAATTCCATTATAAATTAATTAATAGTATGCTAATAGCTGAAATAAAAATCTGCCCACGGTACATAACTGTGTAGGATGTTGAAGAGAATCCGTATGGGTATGCTTTCTATATACAAGCTTGTATGTCTGCATTGTTAACCTTTCACCTTCTATGCTCTCTACATGCCCGAAAAAACAGTGCATGCCTTTCTGATTTTTAAACCGACGCTTTCTTTCATTCCTTAGCTCTCTTTCATTTAATTATTACGAACACGGTCGCCGAGGGTTACGTAACATATTTTTCGCAACGACCTCCTCTTGACAGCGTTCATTCCATTTTCATGCACTTTCTGACATACCAAACTCTCACTTATTTACGACTTTATGAGAAAAATAAAGATATATCTGTACGTTTCATACAACTGTGAATAGGGGACCTGATCGGATGATAGATAATATTCATCTATCAAGTAAATTAAAATATTTCATCATTCGGATGTTATCTATATTGAATTATTACTGTCCCAAGTAAAATAATAGCAAATGTTAAATACACAATTGTACAGATTTAAATCAAGATTAATTACGGAGCTTAATTAATCATTCTGAGGATTTAGTTCAATATTGAACTTCCGAAGACACCTTCCCTACGGAAGGAGGGTGAAATGTTTCTTTTCCGCTGAGTTCAACTGGATCTAGATATATTATTTGCTATTATTATACATAGCCAAACTATTATTAGACTACGCAGCGTGGACATTGAATAATAACGTGGCCCGGAACAACAGTCGTCAGGGCACCTCAACTAGTCAGCCCCCTAAACGACCAACTCCAGTGCAATGGGGTGAGGTT
>JAFELO010003241.1:47298-68788 GCA_017140195.1 Eumaeus atala
ATTATAATACCTTAACGACTTGGTTAACGTGACGGGGAAACGTTTGATGCAAGTGGCACGTGACCGTGACCTATGGCGCTCTATGAGGAGGCCTATGTCCAGCAGTGGACGTCATCCGGCTGACGATGATGATGATAATAAAAAAGGTATATGTACAATTATTGTTAATAGATTACGTGACAATGAGGGCAATCCCTCGATTTCTATAAGATCTTATCATCAGATCATGCCTGCGTGACGATGAGACCACTTTGTAAGTATATCCCTTCAAACTATAGTGTACTTTGCTAAAGATATTATCCGACCCACTTCGATTATTGTTCAATAAATATCAAGAACAACTTCTAGTGACTAAGAAGTTAAGTTTAAAGTTAAGGACTAAAAACTAAATTCAATAAACATTATTAGCAAAATATAAAACAGAGTTAGTTAAAAGTTTTGTGACAACAGCAGAACTAAATCAGATTGAACATGATAATGTAATATTGCTCATGAACGTACAATGTTGTCTGTTACTTAACTTCACCTTACCTCTTCCGTTTATCGCTGACAAAGTGTAAACCTTTGACATGAACTCCATCCGTTTGTGTAGGCATCCAAGCTCACTGTATGAACTCAAGTATTCATTGCCTTAATGTAAATTAGCATTTCACATATTCCCTTTGACTTGAATAGAAAATACATGGAATAAAATTTTAAGGACGTTTATTTTTCGTACCCACTGCAAGGAGTGGTGATTTTTTTCTAAAAAATATAATAATTCATAATTTATTTGAAACGTCAAGTTTTTTTAGACTATGGAGGGGTTTCGCAAAAGTTAAATATTAACTTTATTTTCTTTACATTACTTATTAAAATACCAAAATTTGTAAAAAATATAACCTCTCTCTTTTTATGTACATCGAAAGAATTGTATAGTATCTAGAAGCCCCCAAATCACTTGATTTTAACATCTTTGACAAGCATCGTCATATTTTAATCGATTAATCTTATAAGACGACCAATTTAAATAAACTTCAACAAATTAACAACTCGTGCTTACTTCAGGGTTACTGTTATTAAGTGAAAATCACACAGAATAATGAAGTTCGTCAATATTTTTAAGAACTGTTACTAGACTATGAGGGTGGATTAAAAAGTATTCGGCCTAACTAAGACAACAGAAAGAATATGAAGCGATTACTTGCCTACAAAATTGCCTTAGTCTTTTTAGGGGGTGGTGAACCAGGTTTTTTCCACTGTTTCGACTATTGCTTTGTTTCTGGAACAATAATCAACCCATGTTTCGTCCATTGTAACAAACCGATTCAAAAAATCGTCTGCATCGGCTGCAAATAAATCCAAATAATCACGTGAAGTGGTCAGTCACGTAATTTTATGTTCAATTGAAAGCAAAACCTATCTCGCAGACACCTTGTGGAAGCCCAATTCGTTGACTATGATGTTTTGAGTTCATTCATAAGAGATGCCTATAATCTCGGCTATTTCTTTTTCTAATATTTTCGTCAGCAGTGGACGTCGAAGTACTGACCATATCATCATCGATATTTTTCAATGAGAGCCCTTCGTATGGAAGTACTTGACGACGGCACTTGCTCAATTTGCTCCATTTGAATTTTTTGAATTTACGACATGAGAAATCATCACTTGAGCCAGAATTTTAGGGTGGATTTAGGCTACACTGTGCTACCAAATATGAATATCATTTGGCTACCAGCTGCTTGATGGGAAAAATATTTTTATACATATATAGGTTTATAGGTTTGAATGTTTGCTATTCTTTTACCCGAATTACTGAACTTTGGTTGAAATTTGACACAGATAAAGATGACAAACTGAATTAATATAAAAATATTTTTTACATATTGCTTTGGTCATTGTACCTATAGCTAAAAATAATGAATAATACATTGAATTAAATAAAATAAGTTCGTATAATCAACTATTTAATTGACTATATGAACCTATTTTAACTTAGTTAAATATGTGAACTTAATTTAATTATAGAAAGTCATATCAGGTATTTTAAATAAAATAATTTTTCTACTTATGTATTTATACAAGTCGAAAAAATCTTTTATTTAAATTAGCTGATAGATCTATATACGTCCAAGAGTTTTGAGCAAGACGACAACGTTTACTAGTGTTGCTTCATATTGAAAGATTATCTAATAATCTGCAACTAAAATTAGGTCGTTTTCTTTCATAGTTTGGACTATATAACCGAGGCACGCACTTTATTACTTATATATATCCCGAGCTATACAAAGATCACACTTCCAGTTCATACAATTTTGGACCGACTCCTTCATATAGGTGAAATCGCTGGGCACAGCTAATATCAAGTATGTTACAAAAAATAATACAATTAGAACTTTACTTTAAAATCCAATATTGATAGCGCGTAATAGTGAATACTTACAAACTGTCTCTCTGATTAAATCAAACAAGACACAACAAATTTATAGTTCATATGTTGAGTGAAGTTAACAACAAACTAGAATGATTTTAATTTATTAGTTTACAAATTATATTTGAAGTGAAAGTACAATTTCTTAATAGATGGTAACATGCGAGATGATTCAAAGTGATTATTTATATTTTTTATTAGACCCCATTAAGCGAATAATCATTCCATTACCTTAGGAGAAGCCACGCGGAAGATAAATGACTTTTATCGCACTACTGATACAAGCTCCTTTACTGCGCTCAGAAAACAATATATACGGTCCTGAGTCCTGAGTCCTAAAACATTACATTGTAATGTTTGAAAATATATGGGCTCCATCAAACTTAAACATTACTTTGTAATGTTTGAAAATAATATGACGCTACAATACCGAACAATAATTGTTTTTCTAGAGGACTCACGGCAGACAAATGACAATTATTACATGACTAACATATAGCACCTTCAATACGCTCCGTACATAATATATCTTTTTTTAGTCTATTGTTTTCCACATCAGATATTGTACACCTCCGAGTTCTATGATGGTAAATAAGCTCAACTTTTAGGGTACCATTTCAATATCCCTTACACTTTCATAGTGCTCTCAGGGTTCCGCATGAGGAATATTGGCCAAGAAAATGAAACGTCAATGGCAAGACGTCATTCTTGTTATTGGTGGCGTCCAGAACTAGCTAAGTTGCTTTAAGTGTGTGTGATGAGACCTCGATGCTACATTCCATAACGAAGAAGGAGGACGACATACAGATAGGATATCGCGAAGTACGTTGTAACATTTGCTACAATATTTGTCAGGCAAAAGCAGAGGCACGGAAAGAATAGCTAGACACGCCTGAACGTGGCCCGTGGGGTAGACCATACATATGAGTTCTTAAGAATCTCCCCCAGTAGCTCTACCGATCACTCAAAGTCTCCAAACCTCAGCCGCGAGAAAACATAGTGTCAACCCTTTTTGATTGATGATTGAATGCCTGTTGTGATTACATCAAATGAAGAAGTTAATGAAGAAGAGGAGTATGTACCACCAGTGACTTCGGCAGAGATGGAGATATTGATGCATAAAATGAGTTCAAAATACTGCTCCGGGACTCGATGGCATATCGGGACGTATCTGGTTTCTGGCTAGGAACGTCATGGAGGAGCAACTGTGGGTGGTCTTTTCAGATTTACTAACCAAAGGTCACTTTCCTCGCCGATGGAAGATGGGAAAACTCGTTCATCTCCAAAATTGAGGGTGGCCTGAAGATCAGCTATCAGGGTACCACTTACCCACCTCTATCCATGCTCCTACACACCTCTCGGTATACGGAACGAATCATGGGAGATGCACGGGGGTTTGCTCACCGGCTCTGTTCCCCAACGTGTAATTCTTGACTTCCTACACATTATTTAAGTGCCCTCTCGTTATTTCACTCTCCCCTTTCTGGGGCCTGACAACACAAAGACGGAAGTTGTCATCAGCCTCGTTTGTAATAGTTATCTCGATGCAGCTGGGTCGTCACCTATCCTTCCTCTTCGCGTGCCATTTATGGGCAAATGTACTGGATTGCCTAAAACTCTGTTCCGTTGCCACCAAATCCTGGTGATAGACTGGGCCCACTATCGTCTGTTGGATGTCGTCCGACATGACATTTCGCTCGTTTTTGTACAAGTCGCATTTCCATAGTACATGGTTTCTGATTTCAGCTTCATGACCGCAAGGATATTATGGCGGGTCACATAACGTCATTCTGTGTAGGCGACCTCTAAAGCTCCCGTGCCCTGTTAGTATCTGCGAAATAACGTACTCAGGTTCCACCCATTGATATTCGCCCATTGAGACGCGTTGTGATTTCTGGGAAGAGGCAGTACAACTCCCTCCCGTCGGCACACGCGGCCCAGCGTGACTGCCAAGTGGAGATGACATCGTCCGCAATGGCGCTTTCCTTTTTCTTGCGCTCCTTGCTCTTGAGCCCCGCGCACTCCTCCTACACGAGTCCCACTCGAAGAACCTCCAGAACGGCAGTCATAACGCCGGTCAATACTGGTAGCGTCGCACTGCTGTATGACCTGTATGCCTTCGTCAATAAAATCAAATCTGGTCTTTGGGTGCGTAATAATGCACAACATACAAATGAGAGCGTCGAAACCAAAGCGCTGCAGCATATGTCAGGATTGAAACAAACGTTCCGTGGTACAGGAATCTAAATGCCCGGTACTTCACACCCCATGAGGAGGTAGAAACACGTGAGCCTTTTCGAAAGAGCTGGCGGCCCTCTCGCCCATCCCATTCGCATTCAGTGCAAAGGATCTAGCATCGTCTACGCATAACCCAAGCACCTTGGTGACAGATACACTCGCGATCGGGGCACCATTGATCCTAATGGCCGGTCCATTTTTAAAACGACCCTTAACTGTCATATTCTGGGACGTGACAGCGAAAGATATCACGGGTACGAAAAATGTTAGCCCAATCCCATAGACCGGTTACCGGTCGGTCGTCCTTCCAGACGAAGTTTGTAAAATGCTGCAACGGATTATCGCGATGTATATTACTCAACATTTCGTGTCTGCCTAGCCAAACCTGAGTGTCAATCAGTATGGATTTTGCTCTGGTCGTTCCACCATCAGCGCTGTGGGACGTCTGGTCGTTTGATCTTGGTTTACACGTTCCCTAAAAGATACGATGTTATTTGATTTCATAGGCCTCGAAGTTCGCCTCCTCAGGAGATGACAATCGAAACGAGAAACACTAAAATCGAATTAGGAAGAACGGAGAAGTACCCGGGCCTTGACCTTGATTTCCGAAGGACTTTTAAGTAACATTTCCAGCGCATCTTCTTGAAAGTGTCTCGAGCAGCTGGGGGCGGGGCATTCCTGGATATAGGCGTATATCCAGGTCAGTAGTCCGTTCAGAGGCTATTCCAACAACCGCCTCGTTGAATGTAGTACAGTTAGTGTTGGTCATTTTACCCTTTAGAAAAAGAAAGCTATTCAGTTAAATGTGATTGGAATGAATGCGAAAACAGAGCCTTAAATTTCTTTTGCTGATTTTCGTTCAACTGCCTTGGCTGGTTGAAATAGAATGTGATAGAAATGAAATTTTTCGGACAAAAATTTATGATGGACACTAAATGTAATAAACCTGAACTTTTCTTTTTTATACATAATTAAATTAGATTACAACAGGCGGATTGATAACTGTCCGAAGCGTCGATCTAAGAAAAAAGATAGCAAACAAAATTTATTGCATTATATTATATCATCTTTCCCAAAATAGAAATGCCAAGCTTCTAAACAATGGAAAGAAACGAAATTCGTGCAGTGATAAAGTATACGTTTTAAAAGGGAAAACAGCAACCCAGACCAAAGTCAAGTCAATACTGTTCAGGTAATACTGATCCTACCTAGTTTATATCGATGACTTACTGATTTCTCCTATACAAAATCGAACAACGAAAATACGGATATCTCCGTGACCCGACGTCGTACAGGAAAAATTCATGTACCAAAAGTTGCGCCCCTAAAAGGTGTATCGATTGCCGTCACAACCTCTGAATTCCCAATACGCAGTACTAGGAAAACAGGAGCACAATAATTCACACCTGGGTAACTGATTCTGATCGTGGGAGAGAGATGCGAAGACGTCATCAGGCCTGGCCGTCCAAATGAAGTCAAAAATCCGGACATGATCAAAAAGGTTCAAAAAATTGCTTTGAATGATCGGCGCTTAAAGATGCGGCAGATAGCATTTTCAACCAACACTTACGAATGAAAAAGCTTTACGTGCGATGGATGGGGCGTTTGCTCACTGTTAACCAAAAGCAACGTCGAGTCGATATAACGAGTATCAGTGGCGTTATGTGACAGTAAATGAAACATGGATACATCATTATACTCGAGAAAGAATAGAACAATCTAAGCAGTGGACTGAGAGCGGACAACCTGCGCCAAAGGAAGCAAAGACGATTTTGTCAGGCGGAAAAGTTATGGCGACTGTTTTTTGGGATGCTCTAGGGATAGTTTTAGTGGACTATTTGCAATAACAATAAACTTCAAGTATTATGCAAGCTTTCTGTAAAAAATGTAGTAAAAAAATCCGAAAGAAACGGCCTCCTTTAGCCAAAAAGAAAGTTTTATTTCAACACGACAACGCACCTATGCACTCGTCAAGGGTTTGCAGTCGCCAAACTCCGTAAATTGCGGTTAGAACCATTACCGCACCCCCCTGTTCCCCAAATCTGACCCCGTGCGACTTCCACTAGGAGTTAAAGAAAAGTTTTTACGAAACGGTAATGGCATGGAGGGATATATATATATATATAGCTCCGAAACTACAAAACCGCTCTATTCCGCTAGAAGCCAACATTATCCGTAAACATGCGCTTCATTACATTTTCCAAAACGTTTTCATGTTTATAAAAACTTCGATAATGTTACCAAAATGTGAAAAATACCCGAAAGTAAAACCTTACAGCAGAAATAATTGACAACTAGCTGACCTGACAGACGTTGTTAATTTACGAGGCTGAAATTAAAGTTCTTACTTTTAACATTTTTGTAAATATTGATTGTAAATCAATTTTTGCCACATGTTGTGAAATATCTAGGCAAAGCCGGTGTGGACTTTCTACTGTACTTGTAAAGAGAAAACTAAAATATTTTATTTCTAAGAAGGTTCACGAAAATATGTATTAATATTTACCTAAGTGCGGTCCCTTAATAATCAGCATAGCATCATCCCTATTTATAACCATCCTTCCTTCCCTTGACCCTAATGTCGACAGAATATTACTTTATGGGCTCTTTCATATTTTCAGTGTGTGTCGATTTGCCGCTCCAAATGGCGCGTGGAATTTAATTGATGAAGGAGTAATAATATACGTGATATATAAATACATTGAAAATATTTTTCTTTTCTGTTTGTTTTTTTTTTTTGCAAAAATACTGAAGACTGGTTTTAAAGAAAAATTCTAAAGAAGACAAGGGAACTGGCGTAAATATTTGTTGACTGAAACTAGAGATTGGTGTAAAATAAAATTAATATATATCTATTTTGGTGACATTTCCGTAACAGCAATTTATATTTAGTTTTGTGATACTGGCACCATCCAATCAAACCATCAAGCATCCAGCGTTCTTACTTCTAAACTTAAACCTACATCAGGCAACATATGGAGCACCAATATATAGCTAATAATTGAAGGTTACCGTAATTTTTTTAATTCAAAGTATTCAAAGATTATTTTTAATATGACTTCAGATATCGTCATTCAACTTTCTTTTCTCAGTCGTATGTTAATTTTCATTGTGAGACCTAATATGTTTTGAAATCTATATCTATACTAATATAATAAAACTTAAGAGATTAGTTTCGGTTTTAGCTTGTACGCGATAATCTCTGGAAACATAAGTAGAAATTGAAAATAATATATTTTATATTCACGAAGAAGATTGTAGGCCTATTTAAGAGCTTTACCTTATGAGAAAAATAATATAATGTGTTGAGGTGCTCATACGTAACCCCCGGCCTGACGTAGGAGTCCGGGCTTGGAACTGGCTCATCGGCGTAAAAGCTTAAATATAATAAAGTGGCCTAATGGCGTTAGGGGCAAATCAAGCTTAGTTCCTACTATAATATCGGTGTCATGTGCATGTGTTAAGTGTCATTCTGGTGGTTATTGTTTTTTGGGCCCAGGATCAGGACAAGAAGGATCGCTGAAAATGTCTGCGTCGGCGGTTCAATTTCACTACTATCGTGTACGAAATGTTCATATAGTGCCTCTATCACTAGCGAATTAGGTCAATTCAGAAGTTATCCAAAGAAGTTTTTCTATCTCTCTTCAAGTAGTCTAGCTTAGAGAAAGTAGACTATTTAAATAGAGATAGACATAACTTCTAAGGAAGATAGGTCAAGTTTATAATATCTCGCCAAATTTTTCATTTTGTTTAAATTATTTAGGCATTTCACGATATTCGTTCTCACATAACATCTAAATGGCTTAATGAGTACCTATGCATAATCTCAATAAATATAAATATTATTTTTAATAATTTAGTTTTTTCCCTACATAAATGGTATAAATAATAATAATAAATTTAATAAAAAATGGATAAGTGTGCCTCAAAAGAGGTACTGTTTAGAAACTGCAATCAGGCTCCATTTTATTATAGCAGTGCAAATTACTAAAACATTTAGGTTAAAAAAGTCTATTGTTTCAGAGGATTTATGATAGCAGCTGGGAACAGCTTCTCATTTGAAATAAATATCGCAAAAAAAATATGGATTTACAAAAACACAAAAATTATAAATTTTAATTTCGGCATCGTAAACATTACACGTTACCCCGACGAATAGTTCAATTTAAAACAGAACTATGTCTGTTGAAACAGCTAGTTGTCAATTTTTTTTCTGTAGCTACAAAAATTTCTACTTTGTTTTTCTTCCACACCTTTAGTTTCCACATATCATCGAGGTTCCTATAATGATGTATATATATATATATATATACATCATTATATATAGGAAGGAATTAAACAGCCTGTGTTTATCACAGACAACGTAAGGTTATAAATAACAGATTTTTTTAATCGTTCCAGTAGTACCGGAACCTATTAAGAAAGGAACGATGAAATAAACAAAATCTTTATACTATCAGTGTAAACATTTCTTCCAATTTGTTACACAGGGTAAATAATTATGTGTGAACTCGAAATAAGGGGTTACTTCACAGACGAGGTAAGATATAGAGGCATAACTACTTACAGCTATTACGATATGCCGGTCGAATCGTAGTGCAGGCAGAGAGTCACGCGAAAAAATCTTTTTACACTTTTTACTTATTCGCTCCCATCCCGCTGCATACTGCGAAATAAGAAACTTTGTTAATATACTTAATATGGCTTGTTAAATTAACACTATACAATAATATTATATATATAATAATAATATTAATAATATTTTCAATTTATTACGCAGTGACGATGCTGGCCAACTGATCAAATTCGGAACTAGTTGCCCACCTTGTGTAAGTCAGCCTCGTGTTCTCTTCCATCTGCGCTCATGATACCTTTTATATTTTAAGCAACAATGATCACAGGAACCGACGTAATGTTATATTACCATATACTAACATACGTCTCAAGTATGTTATCTAGTTAAAAAGATACTTTTAATTTCCCACGAGACGATATGCGACGGTTTCCTAGCACATTTCAAATCAGAATTATATTCTTTATTTCTTCTGCAAGTTGATTAACATGTTGTACGATACAATTTCTTCTGGTATTTATTTATAATACAAAATTATGTTTTACAGTGTGTGAGTTTATTACACAAATATAAAACCATTAAAAAGGTTAAAGCTTATTCGAAGAGGTCTCCATTGGTTGCAATACAGTCCTTCAAATTATGAGGTCATTTACCAATCAAAGCGTGCACTCTTTCCGTGGGGAAAGTCTTCACTGCCAATGGTATGGTATAGGAATTTATTTTTTGACGTCGAACGTCAGCAAATTAAGATCAATCAAAGGGTCATTTGCTGACGTTGAACGTCAGCAAATAAATCCCCCATCATGAGTGAAATGCCATATCCCACTACAAGATGCGGGAGTGTACAAACTTGACTGGAACTGTGGACTCTATAGGACTATATAGAGCAGAGTAAAAGATCCATTGAAACTCGCGTTAAAGAACATCTGGCAGGTATGAAACACCGATGAGTTACAAAATCTGCGGTCTGTGACCGTGCTGAAGTTGGCGCCTGCCATTACATTAGACTTGATAAAACGTTTGCGTTAAAACAACTAAATAATTACAATTCTTCTGGTACTTTTAATAATTGTACATCAGGACATCTGTTATCTCATTCCACTCGTGATCATGGCTGCTGTAAAGCTTCCAAAACGTCGGACTAGTTAAATAACTAAATAAACCGCGATAAGATCCGTAAAAATAAATAGTTTTATTGTGTTGAGTAACATTCGCATAAACTTAACATCGTAAAATGAGACATCAATTTTATTTATTTAAGGTCGTTTCAAAACAACAAAGGTCATCAACGACCACGGTATCATCTTAAATAAATTTGTATAATGTAATCATTTTGATACAATCGAGTGTACTATGTACTTTTTATTTATTTTCATTTAATTTAATTTTCATTTCCTTTTAATATTATTTCATTTAATTTTTATCTCATTGCATTTCGGAACAGGGGTATGAATCGTGGAGGGGGAGATCAGCACGACTCTCGTGCGCCTCCTATTTCGTTCTGATTAAATTTTGTTGCGGGCCTTAATAAAGTTTAAGCGTTTCGATCTGACTCTCAGCGATAATTTTATCGAAGGGTCATATTAAGTATTTGATGCGCAGTGGGCGAAGTCAGTATAAAAATAAGTTCAAGCGACCTAAAAACAAACACTATTGATTATACTTCTATAAAGATTTCGGTAATATTTATAGTTATAGTTATTTATACCAGGCTACACAGAAAGCATTGTGACAAAAGGGTTATATGTATACGATAATGGATGGATATCACTTATTGTGAAAATATAATTATTTGTTAGTAAGAAAAGGTACGTTCCAATTTTAAAATATCCCTCCAATTTTCTAACGACCTTTATAATATATTTGCATATATCTAATTTTCGTTTCTTACCGGAAAATCTACGCCTGGAACATTTTAGCGACACCCGATAATGGACGAATAATACTATATACCTCTTTACTTACAATAGACTTTTTTTTCTTTAGACGAAGGTCCTTCCAAGGCTTGGTATAACGACACGACAGCAGTATCGCGTAAGGTGGATTGTTTCACGTGGGTGCCACACAAGAACGCAGTAACAGCCGCGTGTGGAATGGTGTCGTAACATGATAGATAAATTTGATGCAGGCACGTCTTAGCGTGTCTATAATTATTAATCATATGTATCATAGTTGATGAGCCCTAATATAGATTTATCAATACGATCTAGAAACGAAGCGGTAGTCGACTGTATGAGTGTTTCAAAATCAGTAGAAGCGCAGTGAAGATTTTGATCACTAGCTATTTTAATATTGCTTCTTGGTATCAATTCCTTTCATACTCATTAGAAATATTTTTATTGTGAGTAACAAGCGACCAAGCACAGGAATCCGCTGGTTACTGCTTCACTCCGGACGCGCCCGCACACACTGCGCAGAAAAATAGGGACTCTCCCGTCCCCGCCTCTTCTTCTTATAAGAGGGGTGTAAAGAACGTCTCCTCCTGTTGCACTTTAAGCCCCCTTATAAGAAGAGAGGACGGGGACGTTACAAAGAAAATCTTCCTTGGTTCAATTGGCTTCGCCTGGGTTCACCCCAGGCAGAAGCCTGTACTCAGTAGAGTCCCACCGCCACGACAAGACATGAACCTTGGTGGGAATCCTTAAGACCTGGCATCGTGTAACTTATTGTGACTACCTTTATAAATAAAAAATATGCCCGTAGGGATACAATTTTTGTCTCAGGAAGATGCGCTGTTAATGTTTGAGCTATAAATGAGGTGTCTGCAGCGAAATAGAAAAAGTGTTTCGCAAACTGGTTTAGGCGGATGAACATATGTCTTGTGACTGGTGGAGATTACTTTGAAAATATTTAATAAAAATATATTTATTTAAAGAACTGTTTTATTCTATTTCGCATAACGTTCTCAGTGTACCTCGTATCTCATCAAATCTACATAATTATTGCATATCTGTTTTTGACTGTTGTTAGAGTTTTAAACTCCCTCGATATCCGTTAGAACCCGTCCTGCAAATATTTAGCTGCATTCTAGTCAATTGAATATTTACTTATTCCGTCCAGGGCGTTGTAGCAAAGGCTTATTTTTTTACAGACAGTTGTTTATCGACACTTTGTTTAATCCATGGACGCAAAAAAAATTGTTACATAAATCCTTATGAAACTGTCTATAAATCCTTATGGAATATTTATGATTTATTTTAATTGAATATATTTGCCGGGTTGTTACATTATATACTGAACCATTAACGGGTGAAGCCTGCATGAAAATCCGTTCAGTTTTTTTTTTGAGACAATCGATAACATACAGATGACAGCTTTTGGGGTCTTTATTTTGTATTAAGTATATGTTACGCGTGTATAATTCTTGTGTATTTTTTTCTGTATGACAACGCTTATACCATGATGAAAATGATTATTTTCAATCATTAAAATCTCAATGCATAAAGATCGTCGCTGGTTTTACAAGACAAACTTCTGAGTATGTGATACCCATTAAAATAATAACCATCTACAAAAACCTATGCGAGGGTAAAAGGATATACATCTAAAGGGACAAATTCACGTTTCGACTCTCACACAGGACGTCGCTAGAAGTTCTCTCGTATGCGACAAGTTCGATTGTGAATTGTTTTATTCCAAAAGCAGACGATACAACAAAAGTTATGTCTTAGGTCCAATGAGGAATTCACGAAACCTTGCGACTAGATCAACTCAGAAGTCCTATAAAATCAACGACGATTTTTATGCATTGAGATTTTAATGATTGAAAACAAGTATTTACAATTTGACCTAAACTATGTCTTAAAAATCAGTGCTACCCGAGCATAGCTTAGTTCATTCCCGTAATTTTAAATTCTTTTTTGTGTAGAGGGCTAAACGAGAAATCTCGAAACGAGTACTCACAAATCGCATGAAACACGACACCAAAGCTGTCACTCTACGTCAGTATCATGTGAGTGGGAGTTACCTAATCGCTTGTGTCGGGGATAATAAACAAGTTCAAACATGTTGTCGACGTTATGTACGAACATGAGGAGGCAAGCATTTATCTTTGGGGGGGGATTGGGTGAAGGGGGCAACCCATTTGCATATATGGATGTTAATAATCGTTGCTAGTCACCAAATGGATTCGATTTCACGTCAGGCCCCTACGCTTAAAAAAAAAACATTTTTCGTAGTCCTTTATTATAGTCAGTTAGTTAGTCACCGGCTCTGGGCGTGAGTGGAACTCGCGACACAGAGTAGTGCTAATACATACAAAACATTCACAATCTTCGAATATGCTGGGGAAGTCAAAATAATTTTCGCCACGTGATGAAAAAATTTCTGTGTATGTATACGCGTTAGAAGTTATACTTCTTTGGCGTAACAAGAAAAGAACTATAATGTTGACAATAGCTAACTTCAGGGTATGGGTCTTTAGTGACGGTGTGCGCATGTATGGTAAAAAATTACTCACATCATTTTCCGCTAACGCTCCAAAAAAAGATCAAAAAGTCATAATGTTTAATACTATTCGTCTAAGTTTATTTATTATAATGTTAAATGCAAACAAACAATTGTTTATGTTAATCTAATACTGAGTGAAATGGTTTATTAATTTTCCCTTTTATATTATATTCATTGAACATGCAGCCTGCATGTTCAATGAATATATTTCTAAACAACATTTCACAGTATTTAACGTCTACACTGAGACTCAATAAATGTTCAAACATTCGATGAAATTCTTTCACGTCATATCTATATCAAAAGGAATTTTTGCAAAGATTTTATTTGCTTTCCTCATCACACATTCTTTTTTCCGTGAATGTAGTAAGCTTATGAAGTGCTAGTAATAAATTTGAATGTATAAATTAAACTCGTCCATCAATCAAAATCCAATAGAAATGATTTTTATAAGTTGTTTTAAAATGAATTTTAAAAGTATTTTTTATGACAAAGGTGCAATCTGAGGCAGTATTGTGAATATCGATGCCCCTCTACACCCGTCAGTTAATGCAGATGCGTCGTATTTTTCTTCTCTATCGAAAATCCTCTTCCCACCCCATCCCAATTATGTAGCTATATTAAAAACTTTGAACGAATAGATGTAGAAAATTTAATTGAGAGAGAATTACATTATGAGAATTTCTCGCCATCAGTAATACATACAGCGTTTCAATGTGTTCCTTCTGAGCAAGCTCTAGTGAGGAAGTAATCTATCGATTTATCTTTACTGCATTACAACCGAATAGGGCCGGCCCGAACGGGGCGTACCTCGTGCTCAGATTTCTTTTATGATATAAGGGCGCAAACGAGGAATTTTTACCTTTTGGTCACTATCGAAGCCCATAGATATCCACATAGCTACTATGCTGATGCGTTGCCCTCTTTCCCTTCTCTTCCTTCAGTGGGCCACACATGGTACCTCTTTAAAATACCTACCTAAGACTACCATCTTCTCACAAACTGAATGAAACGCGATAGTATAGCTGGTACTTTACGGCGGTGTCATGTGCGAGAGCCGTCCCCGCTCAATTCGGCTCCTATGCAGCATGCCAGTACGTCTTACTCAATAGTGAAAGTCTGATAATGATAGTGCGTAGTAATACATCATAAAAGGAATGGAATTTCTTTCTTAGAAAGCGAAATTCAATCTAGTTCCATTCGTTAGGGAACAAAAGTGATGAAAAAACGCGTTGGAGCAACGGTCAGGCGAGGTAAACAACGAGACCCTTGCAATCAAACTCGGCGAGCGGCCAGCAACTCAAACATCAATCATGGCATTTTATTCAATTAACCACCTCAAATGAAACTTGGCCTTGGCATTTATGATTTATTTCGGAACGATCTTACATATGTTATTAAGACCATGAGAAAAATTTATCATCCTGCCGCAGAAATAAAAAGCCTGAAATAATCTAATTTCCATTTCTTTTATCGATTTAATAAAAAAAATACACATTTTAAGACAGTACCAAAAACAAGGGTTCCATGGCTTAGGTATATAAGCTCCGGCATCTAGATTTTCCTTTGCTATAACATAATAATTTGCTATCATTTTGATAATAACATCGAATATATTGCTATCAGCGATTATGAATGCTCCTATCGATTGTTAAATTGTAATGATATTTGTACATACCTTAAAGATGTCGTTGGCAACGACTTCAAAATTATCGTTTTATTTTAAATATCGTAATGAATGTCTAGATCAGATTATTTTAATATTTTTCGTGGATTTTTTGTTATTTTTGAAATCGGGTTTTTTTTTATTTAATTAATTCAACCAATCTGCTAATATTTGTTAATAACGTGATTTCCTTAAAAACGATTCGAATAAAGAGAAATTGAAAATCGTGTTAGAGCGGGCGATTCACTTCTAAGTTTTAAAAGAAAATTATACTTTTCATCATCAGTTCAAGGTATGAGATAACGACGACCATACGTACCGAATGAGTAAAGTATGAAAAACATATTCTCCTGGACTCCATTATCAGATTCCAACTTCCGTAAAAAATACGGTCCGGATTGCTACCATAACAAATCATAAACTTTATTCCTCGGTAATCACTTTATTCATTGTTGAAAATCGCATGAAAATCGGTTTAGTATATTTTGAGAAAATCGATCATATACTAGTTCGGGCCCTATTCCCTGTCATTATTCCGAAACTAAGTGATACACGTTAGTGACTATGTTATACGAGTATATTGCCTCATTTCGTCCACACTGGTTTTTTTACATTTAGACACATTTCCGACGGCGTAATATATATCTACTTATACACATGAATTTTATATGGGAGAAGGATCAAAAATGTTTTGGAGAGGAGGCCGCGTTTAGGAAAACGAAGTTTTGATACACCGTTCACCAGGTGGGACGACGATCTCCGTACAGTATCTGGTCCGTGATGGATGCGAGTAGGAGGAGATCGGCCGTCTTGGTGTTCCTTGAAACAGGCCTATGTCCAACAGTGGACCGATAAAGGCTGATGATGATGATGATAATAATTTTTTATTACCTTACTTTGACGAGCCGAGTACGCAAGCTCTTGTAGGCCTAACAGGGGCTGTTAAGGTGGCGCGATCCATTAATGTTCATTTACATAAACTTAACTCTTATTTAGTTATTGTACACATGTAAATCTATTGGATATCCCAAACTGCCAGAATTTACATATGTTAAAGGAATCGTTAAAAGTACAAATATTCAGGGACCGATTTACCATTATTATCTTTCCCAGTCCCTAAAGACGTATTCAAAGTAAGTAATAAAGTATTAATGTATTGGAAATGTATATAGACAGACACAATAATATGCAAATGATATAATGTGGCACCAAGACTGTGAAATGAATCTGGGGAAATAATCTTACTAATGTTATAGACGCGAATGTTTCAATGTTTGTTACCCGATCACGCCAACACTAATGAACAGATTTTGGTGAAACTTACCATGTTGTTGCTTATCTACCAGTATAGTATGTACATTATACAAATATTTTGGCACCTGGTTCAGTCGGGAACATAATATAATATGTTGTAGCGCTTTTTTTTTTTCTTTTTTTAATCTTTGTTTAAACGAAATGCGATATACCATCACGCTCTGACCAATAGGATTGGAGTATGCGAGTGAAGCTACAGCGAGTGAAGCTGCTAGTAAGAGTAGTATATAAAAAAGAGGGATTTTTTTTAAATTTCTTATTTACCGGCGACTCACGAACCGCACGAAGCGTGACACTGAAGATGTCACTTTACGGCGGTATTATGTAAGCGTGAAGTAACACATAGGCTATATGACATTATAGAAAACGTTTTGATCATTATGAAAACTTGGATAATGTAACCAATTCCCATATTAATTTTTTTATTTATTTTGAAAAGAAAACTTTATTTCGCTGTAGGATTTAATGACAAGTACTTCGGTGTAGTGTGAAGCTGGAACGGGATGTTAGTATAATTATATTTCAACAAAATCAAGTTCTAAGATATATATGTGACCAGATAAATTATCACATATGAATCTGAGCTACAACAAGCACTGAATAACTAACCGTTGAAAGGATGTTAATGAGTCTTGTAATTGCGTTTTAGAGCTGCTTTTAGCACAAATTGCTGCGACGTCTAACATAACTCCAATACGTGTCTAGGAACTCAATTTGTAGTATGTGTTATTGTTACTTTCCTTCTAGAAATCTATTAATTTACTTGACAAAGAAATTTTGTTTAAATATTATATTTGTTTAGACAAATGGTGCAATGGTTTTGTTTAGCTTGACTAAGATAAGTGTTGGGTTGTATCTAGTCATGTCATAAATATTGTAACAAAGAAAAAAAAATACATTTATAAGTGTTACATTGTGTAAGTTTACCATACAAATATAAAACAATTAAAAATATATAAATCTTACCCGTAATGGTAAATGTTGAGACCATAAAAGCAAGCACTCTTTCTATGGGGAAATGTTTCACTGTCAACCGTATTGATCGTCTTGTGGAATCCAAATTATCATGGCGTTTATTGCAAGCTGTACTCTCTAAAACTGACCATAAATCATATTCCGGCGGGTAAATAGGAGGGAAACGCATCGGCATAGTAATCACGCTGGTGATCGTCAGCGTCGGTGGTCGTAGAACGGCTCCGATTGCTCGTTTGTCCCCCTGTACTATTAAAAAACACACACAAATATTAGGGAGAATAAACAGCGATCCAGTAACAGATTGAATAGAGTAATCATAAGAAATCCATTCACGAGTGTACCAGAAAGCTGTTCGAGAAAAAAAAAGAATACTTGGCAACGTATCATTTTGAAGCTCTCCATCTACTCTCAAAATTAGATAATTTATTAAGCTCTATTATTATAGCGTTGTAGGTACCGGACATATGAAGCGGCCAATAAAGCGGTAACTGAATACAAAATCTACGTAGGTTGGGCAATCGCTCATGTGGTGTTGCTTCCTGCGCACCGGTTTCGTTGTTATCGATGCCAGGAGGCTGGTAACGCCCGCGCTAATTGTGTGGTTGCTATTGATCGTAGCGACCTCTGCTTCCGTTGCGGTCAACCGGGGTACAAATATACCGTGTGTGGTACAAATATACCGTGTGTGGTACAAATATACCGTGTGTGGTACAAATATACCGTGTGTCTACTTTTTCAGAGGCGGGTACTGCAAGGGAAGAATAGTTACGGATTCCAGATCTTTTTTCACAGTATACGTCGCAATGATTGGTTCCGTGATACTGAGAACTCTGTACCTATAATAATTGGTGTGAGACTTGTAGGCATGTCTCCGAGTGCCACCGTCCGAGGTCCCTTTTTGTTGTTATTAGTCCCTTAGAAGTATGACTATAGTTGGGATTTTCTTACCAAAGTAGAGTATAGTGGATCTAAATTTAGTAAGCCCCGTCGTTACACGTGGAACATTATCAGACCACTAGTGCATCCGACTCGGCGTTTCCAGCAATTTCAGAATCACTAGGCCACTGAAATACCTTCGTAGAAGCTTCAGTTGTTCTGTATTGGGTGTCTCGTTGACGACGTTACAGTCGAAGTTTGACCTGGAAGACGTTGTTGTTGGAGCAGAGCGGCTCAATGAGGCTATGTCGTATTCGATGCATCGATGCGCCGTATCAAACCGCCCCAGCTTCAGCGACAGTTATGCTGTTGGTGTCCGGAATTGCAATAGCTGGAATACGTGTATAACAGCTTGACGCAGGTACACCAGGTTGCGCCAAAGAAGAGGACACGGGGAAGAAGTGGAGGAGACCTTAATGTATGAAGACTACCGCAATGCATGCAATGAGGGCATTAAACTGTGAAAAAAAAATGGTTGGAAAGAATGGAGCTTGGAACACTGGACGCTCTGCTGCTCCTCCCCTTACTCAGAGTCTACGCCCCTAGCTATGAGGATGGTGTGTAATAGTGACAAGATCCAGGTCGATCGACGATCGTTGGAGGAGGAAGTTTCACGGGGCGGATGTTGCTGGCGGTTTCACTTGACATAAAAAATGCCTTTAACTCTCTCCCTTGTGGGACACTCATAGAAGGTCTTCGTTTCATGTTACACCCTTCATCCACAGCGAATTAGCGCCCATTACTTACAGATCGTTCTGTGTAAAAACCTATATAGGAGCAGAGATGGTACACAAAGAGGTGTCATTGGAAAAATCTGAAGCTTTATGCTTTCATAAGGCCCAATATCTTCACCAGATATAGCTATTGAATGAAATTGAGTGGACTACGGTAGACTACAGAGAAGTTTTACATTAAGAGTGGTACACGCGTACCTTAGAGTTTCTAGTGATGTAGCACGCATCCTCGCATCAGTATTCCATGGGACCTCGAGACCAATTCGGTAAGCTTGTATAAGGCCGCTGTGCTGAAGAACGCGGTGAAGGCAGGCTTCCAACAGCCGAAACAATAATATTGTGGAGGATTTCTGCACAAAATGGTGCGGTGCATAAATGGACTGGACGACTGAAGGAGCCGCAAGTCAGCATAGGTTTGTTCACTGCTATACGCCTTTTGGATCGAGTTAGTGGCGTACTTACCTTTCACCTCACGCAAATACGGACTGGGCGCGGTTGCATTGCGCATCATTTTTCCAAAGTGGCGAGGCGAGAGAGGACTACGGCCTCAGCACACTGTGATAACTTGTACTGAATGGGCAAAACAACGTGCGGCACATACTAACAATATTGGGGAGGACCTTTCGTTGTCTTCTCTGATACTCGGTAGCCAGAAAGGATGGCAAACTGTGGCAACATTCACTCACTCATACATTTACGTATAATCGCGTCGAAGTGAGTCGAAAGCGTAGGAATACAGCAGTTGTAGGCGACCGCAACCTGCCCCCCTAATTTGGTATCTTTAGGCACGGTGCGGCTTTAACCGTATAATTTATAATATTAAAGTAAGAATCAATAGACAATTGATGTGCCGAGTATACTGGCACATCTAAAATCAGATATATATATTTATATTTTGTCAGAGTAGATACCAAATGAGCGCTTGCTGGTGGAGTCCGGACATATCCAAGCGCATCCCTGGGCTCCGCCGTCAAGCAAAAGAGAGAGAACTTCGTTAGTGGCTAATGGGTTATTCAATGCCTTTCGGAGCGCCACGAGTGCCACAAAAATCTCGAACTTCCATGTGCTCAACATATAACGTTCCGTCCATTCCCCCAACGTAAAAAATGTATTGATAAGTTTACTAAAACTGCTTTATTTGCCCCCAACGTTACGATGGCTTGTATGAATTTCAATCTTTTCAATATTTATCAACCACAATAATTATTCCTCCAATATAGAGTATGGAGCTTGAGCGGACACATCATTCGCCTCCAACCATTCAATCATACAGTCCCCAATCGATTTCGGCTCATCAAAATGATGCGCCTATTAATCAGTGGGTCAACTATCAACTCAGTAAAAACTTCAACATAAACAGCAGGGAATTTTCGAATTAATTAACATACGTGTCCACGTCAAATCGAAATGACATCTCATTCATTCGCGTCATTCACACCACCTGATGTGAGCGAATAAAGAGCGGATGAGAATTTATTTCGGGTGCAACTTTGATTTCAGACTGCGGTTCGACTAACAAGCTAGCTGAGAGTTGACATGAACTGACTAGTCAAAAATCTGATGAGAAACTCAAGTACATAGTACTCAGTTCATGTCTAATGAATGATAATTGAAACGAACGAACTGCTCTGAAAATTTAGCTTAGCAACATGATACTGCCGTATAGTAACAACTGCGGTGTCGCGTTCCGTGTTGTGAGCAACTGGTGGCCCATTGAACTCGTTACGTCTTCGCACTCTTCCCGTTGCCGGGTCGAGGGGGGTCCAGACCGGAGCTTAGCTCCCTACTGGAGATGTGTTGTTCGAGCCTCGTCAATACGAGGCTGTGGTTGATGCGAGGTCATGTTGACCTCTGAGTTCGTATGCACATATGTTTATGTGCCTGGGCTATTGGTATCTTTGTACGATCGGCGTCTATACATTTGTCGAGGCACTCTCACAGGTCCCAGAGCGAACTGGGAAACGTGTATGGTTCCACTCCTGTGATGGCCCTATGGACAGGCACCGAATCGCACGCTGTGTTTACGATACGGTGTTTTGGTGGAAAAATAAAGGTCAGACGCGACAAACAGAAGAAAAGAAAGAAAAAAAAGAAAGGATGGGTCCTGGCTGTGAAGTTGGTGTCACGGGAGAAGCGGCGGGTCGTATCCTTGCGGGAGCGTGGCAACGGGGTTGTCACGTCCTACTCGGCACCGC
>JAFELO010003241.1:72201-84984 GCA_017140195.1 Eumaeus atala
GAAGTAAAAAAAATCATGATTGAAAATGTCAAATTGACATCACAGAATTGTTTAGATGAGTGAAAGAGTAATATGAGTTTTATTTATTTAGATTAAAGAAAGATATAGAATTAACTAATGTATAAGTAATATACGTAACATCTCTAGAGAAGCATATATTTTATTTATATTGTTTAATCATATCAAAAAGGACAAAATTTGCCGGTGAATATTTATCATTGGGAAAGAAATTTAAAGAGACTTCTGGTGGATAATGTTTCGTGATCGTAAATTAAGCAGACGGGGTAAATGTCAGAAGACATTAACCTGACCAAACGGAAAAATGTAAGTCTTATCTATTATTGCGTTCTAATTACACGTATTGAGAGACAAAAGGCGTTCCACTTCTGGAGTACGCGATGACAGTTTTTTTTTATTAATATACATTGTTTATTACTGTTTTTATATAATAAAATATGTCTACCCCAACGTATCTTATAAAAACATATTTTTATACATAACAAAAAATTTAAGAATTTATTTTTTAATGATTTAAGGATGGAAATATGATAGCAAGTTTAATGCACACTTCATTATTGCTTTATAAAATCAATGTTGATCATCTACTGCTGTACTACTTCTATCAACTGTGATGATAGAATTCGAAATAAACTAGCATCACAATGCGTAATCCGCGTAATCCGCACGTACCACTTCTTTTTGCCAAAGATAGTTGGCATGTAACTTTTAATCTTCCTCATTAATTGGACAGAAGGAAATTTCACGTTTGAGAGTTTCCACGAAGAATCTTTATATATCTTTATTACAGAATGGCCCGCACGCAATAAAACGTTTTTGTGTTGTTATTTAATTATTTGGCAGACATTTGGGTTGACGGGAAATAAACTGTTCGGCCGTATGTTGGATCGACTATTTTCAAATTGAATTTCATATAAAAGACGTTCTCCCGTGAAATCTTAACAAACATACAGACTTTCGCATTTATAATATTAGTATTGACCATTGTCGAAACATTATTAAATTACGTATTATTCCAAATACTTTGTACAAAAGTGGTGATATTTTTTAAGGTGGAAGCTGAAGGCGGCGCGGCACCATCAACGTCAGCGTCGCTTCCGCTCTGCCCGGCCGGGAAACCTGATAACGAAAATATACCTTCTACTGAAGGAGGAGGTGAGTGGCATTCTTTAAAACAATTTAAAGCTATAATTTTTTTTAATTTTCAGCCAATGACGCGGCTATCTTTTCTGATGTGTGCTGCATGATTTTATAGTGCAACCTTTTTTGTTGTACTCCTCATGTGATAATTTAATCCAGAACGCGCCTGCGCCGAAATTGATGGTGTTGGCCTGAGTTGAGAAGTTTTGCTTGAGGGACAGACTAGCCGTAAAAGTGTCCTGAGGATTTACAATTCGAGGGCATCTGACCACAGGAGGCACTGGTGTCACTTGCGGTGGTTTTATCGGGTGTTCTGCAGCACAATGTGCCGTGTACCCCGTACACCGCTGGACCCCCACCCAGGGCCGGAGATGGCGCGTAAATGCCTTCAACAAAAAGAAGTGTGCGTGCATATATATGTATACGTGTTAGAAGTTTTACTTCTTTATCGTAACGAGAAAAAAACTAAAATGATGACTATACCTAACTTAAGGTTGTCGGTTTTTCGTGACGGTGTGCGCGAGCATAGTAAAAATTTACTCATCACTTTTCCCCAACGCGCCGAAAGCAGTATAAATTGAAAAAGTCTGATCCAAACCTACGAGAGCAATTGAAACATAAATTTATAATACATTTTATACTATAATATTATAGTGGTAAAGTTTGTATTGTATTGTATGTTTATTAGTAGGTGATATGTGAAAATGGAAGTATCAGACCGATATCTTGAAAGTTCTTTCACTAACAGAATATCACGCTGTTCAGGAGTGATATGTTAGCTGTGTTTTTAATGATTAAATGTTTCTTCAACATACTTCATTAAACATCAAAAATAAAATTTGTTCATAATTTGGCGCTCAATGAAATAGGCATGGTCTTGACGGACCATGCTTATTTCACTTTGCTCTCGCCAATACAAATACAATACAAATACAATAAAATACAATAATGTGCCCTGATGTTCTCAAGCACTAGTAAAAAATTGACGCTTTGGCTGTTGTATTTAATCCTTATGAATCTACTCCTCTGATACAATTTATACACCATAAATAATGAACACGTAGCAGTGCATCTAGATAAAACCGCGGAGCAGGCCGCTGCCGATTACAGGATCATGAAATGAATAATGCATTGAGTTTCATTGAAAATAGTATGCGCAATTACAATTTTTAATGGAAATGAAACTTTCAACTTCAATATAAATCGAATCGATTAATTTTGAAACTTAATGTATATGCTTTAGTCTGCTTCAATAGATGTACAGAAGTTACACTACACGTATACAAATATAGAGATGTACGGACGTCGTGTCACTCGAAGTGTTGTCGTATTTAAATCAAAATATCAAAAAATCCTTTAAACCTAAAATCAAGAAGACCAAATGGGCGCTAGTGAAAATCCTGCATCTAAATCATCTACACCAAATACGTTTACAAGAACAAATAAAAACAAGTCGCTTTATGCTTGAAATCGGAAAAATTTAAAAAGAGGGGGGTCTGTCGTCTACCTAAAACCTGAAGACAAAAAAGTCTTCCGTAGACCCGACGAACTGTAGTGGCGGGGGCAATAGCGCCGCCATCAGTAATAGGTCCCTCTGAAAAAAAAAAAAAAAAAAAGCTTGAAATCGGTTGTCTTCTTCATGAGGCCTACCTATTTCCTTTTATATCGATAAAACATAACTATTATTCAAGGTAACTGACGAACTAATACTGATGAATAACTATTTCAAAGACTTTTTTCCACTTGCATGTAACGCAAAAACAGTATTTTTAAATAATAGATCGAACTTTTATAACTTTTTAACGTGCATGAGAGTAGTTAACTTGTGGCACTTATTATTACATGTAATGAAAACGGCTAATCTCCAGTTGTATACGAACTTTTGTTATATTAGGCTCGTACATTTTGAATCACATTACATGCTGTTAGACCACTTAGCGTTTGGTTGAATTTACAGTTAATCTCAATAAGGCATACTTGGGCTCTTGAATTCATATATTAGTTCAGCTCTTAATAAAGTCAAAGTGGAAAATTGTGAATTTTATTCCTATATTCCCAGTATTCCTAAATTTAGGTCAGTCAAAAATTCAATTACAGGGAAAGAACAGAGCCTCCTCTGTGAATTCCAATTTATTTATTTCCTGTACAAGTAAAAAGGTGATAACACCATTAGGTTAACTTTTAGGCAAACTGTTTTATAGCAGAGGAGTACAAACGAGCGGGAGTTACTTAGTGGCTACCGACGCTCATTGATTCATACATCAATAAATTTGCTTAAAAGGGCATTCCTAGGTGTCCGATAGATGCGTTCAACGAAGGTAAATTAAACGTACGTTGAAATTTGAGAATGCATCGTATGTAATTTAGAATGTATCGTAACGTATCAATGTTATTCATACATTTCCTCGCTTAAGTCGGCGTTTAGCTTAAGCTTACCACGTTTCTTTGTAATATAAATTGCATTGCGTACCCTTGATTTCAAAAAGCTTTGGAACGTAATGTATACGGGAATTATTCACGCAGTGGTACTAGGATGCATATAAATTGGAATTCGATCTTACCTTTCCTTGGCTTCAGTATATTCCCTTTAAATTATTATACAATTCAATGAAAATGTTAGCTTTCTGTAACTTTTTTCCATATAACCTGCAACTGTGCCAAATTTCAAATTCGTCTATTCGCGTTATTCGTTCAAAAAGAATGGTATTATTTTCTTCGCGTATTAATGTCATCATTATTATCATCAGCCCGATGACGTCCATTACTGGATATAGGCCTCCCCCATATACAACCATAAGTCACGATATCGAGCCACTCGCTTCCAGCGCATCCCCACTACCTCAACCAATATATCTTATCCAATGCGCCGGTCCACCGGGTTGGAGGCCGTCTTCCGGTGCGGTTACGTATTAATGTATGGATAAATAATCTAGGGGTTAACTTTATATATTGTGAAATTCTCTAGGAGTACGGGAGAATTATATATTGTGAAATTCTCTAGGAGTACGGGAGAAATATTTTCAAAAGAAGCCAGTACGACTAAGACATATATCTATAGAGCGTTAAGTACGCTTGCCTCGGACTTTACGCAAAGTATAAGTGTCTGAAACAGATAAACAATTAGTCATACATTATTAGGTTCTTGTCTGAGTCACATATTATGATTAAAATGAAACCTTTTTTAAGTGGAGAGAATTTGTCGTTCAATGTTCGTAATTATTATTGTACTGTTGACTTATTCTGAAGTCAAAAGAAGTATTTATGCAAACAAATGTGTATATCATTGATATCTCTAAAATCTTACAGTCATACTACATATTACAAACTTGGCATTAAGAAAAAAAAATTGTACAGTGCAAAAAATAAGATGTATTAACAATTTCTTCGGGACAGTAATGGACCATGACTATTTGACACCCGGCCTGCTGAGTATTTCTATTCTTAATCACCTACATTGAATCCCCCTGAATAATGACTACGAATAAATACTGTAGCGGTGGCTAAGGATATATGATCGGCTAAGCCAAGGAAGTTAGCCATTATATGATTAAAGAATGCAAGGAAATTTTATTTACAAATTTCAATATTGAACTTATAAATTTCAATCTCATCCCGTCGCACCTTCGCTTCAATTTCAGTGCGAACATCACACGCTCAAATTACGACGTGTTATTGAAAGCGTATACCTGGATGAATAATGTTCACCCCTTTACAATTGAATGTTTTGCAGAGTTATTGTCGAATCGGATTGTAATACTATTTAATATTCTCAAGTCAATTTGATTAGAGCAGTTTATTGAGTTTCTATTATTAAATAAAAATTGTCTTCAAAAGATCGTCAGGGTCCTTCACGGTCTATAGTTAGTGGATAAGACGACATGACATGCCACAAATGTCTAACTGGCGCCTTTGCGATCTAACGATTGTCGATGAGATGGCATGACATGCCAGAAATGTCCTACCTTAGGCCTTTGCGATCTAACGCTAGTCGATAAGGCGACATGACATACTCTAAATGTGCAACTTGAGCATTTGCGATCTAACGCTAGTCGAGAAGACGGCATGACATGACACAAATGTGTAAATTAGGCCTTTATTATGTAACGCTATGCGATAAGACGGCATGACATACCATGTCCAGCCTGGATGGGATTAGTGTGTAAACTTTCAGATTTTCAAAGCTATTTAAAACTAGTTACGCCAAAGGGTGTCGCCCGACTAAAATATAATCCACTAATAAAAAAACTATTTTGAATCGAACGTAGCTTTATGTTATTACAAATTGTAATCGATATCCGTTCCGAAGTTCATCCGAATGCGTTCACTAATATTTACATGTAAGGTTTTATCAAAGACGCAGACAAACTTGCTCATCTATATAAAAATGACCCCCCCCCCCTGCAAATAAAACTAAGCATTTACAACAGAACGACTATAAAGAACATGGTATTAATTTTACTTTTACGTTCGTTACGACGGACGGACCAAGATTTTTACGTAGATTTCTACATTCAAATCTTGGCTGTAAAACCATTTTTCAAGTTGGACAACGGGAAATTATTTAAACAGTGAAGCTACCTATACGTAATATACAACAAATTATGAAATTATGACAGTAGAACGTCTGGTATTTGGTATAGGACCTGTGTTAACAAACCACCTAAGGTTCAGGGATACGAAAATCAGCAAAAGAGATTTCACGCTCACATTTCGCATTCGTTCCAATCACATTCCACAAAATAATTTTCTTTACCTAATGGGTAAAATTACCAACTCTCACTGTGCCACATGCAACTGACATGAAGACTTATATCATCCTCTAATAGAATGTGATACAAACGAATTTCTCCGACAAGAATTTATGATGGACATATTATATATAATAAAGCTAAACTTTTCTTTTTTATACATAACATCGTTAGCTCCAATTTTAAATTAGAACATAGTGACAGATTCTTAAGTTTTGTTACCCATTCGCTATACATAAGGGATTTAGAGTTAATTTTATAATTATTTTTTCAGTAGGTGTAAGGCTGACTTAATCTCATGCCGTATATAGCCTTTAAATAAAGATTTAAAAAAAATTTCAAGTTTGACAAATGGAAATAATTTAAACAGTGGACCTACCTACACGTAATAGTCGTGACGTGTAAAGGTACTATGACAACATATTATGAAATTATGTCAGTACAACGTCTATGGAAGTGCTAGTTTACATTAGTAGGATAACCATCAGTAAATGTAATAGTACTTATTATACCATGACGTCCCCTATTCAGCTCTAGTATTCACTATAGTAAGAATGTACAACATTTTGTAGTGGATGTACCCATATTTAATTCTTATCACTTATCTTTCGGGATTTATCCATCCCCTTTTGCTTGTGTCCCTCATTAGTTAAGATTTACGGTAATTACCCTTTATTAGTCTTAGCAAGAATTAATATCATCAACATCCCAGCCGATATTGGACCGCTAATTTCTTGTTTACCACCGTGAAATAAATGTTATTCTGTCACGTTTTGTGCAGGTTGTTTGTGAGAATATATCGAGGGGGGGGGGGTGTGAAGGAGTGCAATATATACTCGGTATAACCATTTAATACACACTAAAATGGTGAACTTGGATTTAGTAAGAGGTAGTGCCATGCTTTGTTGCAACCGAATTGAGCTGGTACCATCGAGGAGGTATTTTTATAGGGGCATATATATAGGGGGGAAAACGGCAATCTGTGCTTTTTTATGACTGCTGACTGACTGACCTGCCCATGAACATCCACATAATTACTATGCCGGTGCGTTGCCCCCCCCTCCATGGACCACCGGCTACTCACAAACCGCACGAAACCTGACACTGAAGATGTCACTTTACGGCGGTATTATGTGAGCGAGAGTTACCTCCCCGGTCTTTCCGGTCCAATTCCATTGCATAAGGAGGATGTAATGCACCATACATGGCACTACCTACCGTAAGTAAGTATATTTCTATATCATGCGGTTTGTGAAAAGCGGGTGGCCCATTGTGGGATACAGTGAAGGAGATCCTTGAATATGTTAATAGGCGTCAGCACTCACTAAAAAAGAAAAAATGAATTCGACCAGAAAGCAACATTTAGTGACTCCTAGAAAGCTATTAAAACTATAAAATCTCACGATTTTTGTGGTTCTTCTGCGATACTGCTCTACCGATTTTTGTGAAATTCTCGTGTATATTCTGAACGTCGGGGAATGAGTTGTTAGTCATAATATTTAATATATCAAACGTATTTCCACCATATTGAATTTTAAATTAATAAGGGCACGACTTGTATTTTCTATAATTATTAACTTTTTTACGGAAAGCAAACAATCGGACATTTAATAGCCAGCGGCCCATGTTGAAAGAATATCTTGAGAAACTTTCAGCGTCTATAAAATGACAAAGGCCGTTGCGGTAAAACGAGTTCTCCGTTATAATAAAAGAGTAGAACTGATTTAATCGAAAGGAAGTTTATGGTCACTTTGTAATGGTTACCTGAGTTGCTTGGTTAATGTTTACATTTAATAATATTTTGAAGTATTGTTTACTAAGAAAAGAGAAAATATGGGGAATATTTACAAATGATACTCGTTTGCAAACGAAACTGTTTTTCTTCCATTGTTTCGTATACGTTATTTTCTGGGTTGAACTTAAAATAGGCAACATTTATTTAAAAAAGGAACTGATAGCGTGCTAAAGTATTAAGATAACAATTTGAAAGTGCAAAAAATATTTAAAGTAGTGATTGCAAATTCTTGAAGGGTGGTATCTCCCAAAAAGCTTACAGTGCGCTCCTGATCCTAATACACCAGCCTTTGATGTTACTATATACGGATATATTTATGTTCGTTTATTCAAGAGAAATAATAACATATCATTTTTTCAATATCAGTCATACGAGACATAGAAGAAAGAAAAGCGCAAACTAGGCCGCACATCTAGATAAACTAGTATAGAGCTCCTTCAGAAACTAAATTTACTGTAGGCCTTTTATTTCACTAATTAGACATGCAATTTTTATTTCTGTACCCTGCCGTGTGTGTAAAAAAATATGCGAACGGTTGACAAGAACTTAGAATAAAAATAAGAATTATAAAAATAATTTATAACATGAATGATGATGATGTTCTGAATCACGAATCTGTACAGTAGGACTAATTGCCATATAACAGCTTCTTGAACTAGTCTTAGGTTAAATTTATTATTAGGTCAAAACGAAGTGATGATGCTTTTGAATAGAAATTACACAATATGACAAAGTTTAATTAAAGAAAGATGAATATAATAACTCCGAAGTCGACATGAAAGCGAAAGAATCTTTATACGCCTACTTCGTTTTTTATTATTTAATTATATTTGAACCTTTCCGCATTCGGGCAATTCAATAGGGTTGTTAACAGACTGCTCCCAACTTGCTATTTGATTCCTTTGCTCTAGAGACAAAGTTAATTACTCTAATGATGCAATCCGAACGTACATTTACAAGTATTGACTTCCTTAATGCTATTTTCGGAATAGTGAATGTTATATTGGAGTTAGAAACAGGTAAACCAAGCTAAGAAAACTTTATATGCCTATATGGGATACACAGAGATTAAATTTCGGGTTAAAGTTTTCAACCAAAGCTACTAAACTTTGTGTGTTCAGAGTTTGAATTGTTGATATTATGCCGATGTGGATCTTAAATTTTCTACAGAATTTTACCGTTTTAGTAAAATGTGGTCAATTTTTAGAATGTTCAAACATTTATTTATTTATGATTCATATATCCTAAATAAATTAAAGTTGGAAGCCCCCCAAATGTGTGTAAGACCATAGCTCCAGAATGAGCAATGAGAATGAGACCAATGAGATAACACTTTTAATTTTGCAGTCGTTATGGCAAGGCTTGTATGTAGGCCCCACCATGGTCCAAGCCTTGTCGTGGCGTTGAGGCTCAGAAACCTGGGTAGAACACAGAGGAAGCCATTTGGAACAAACGGGCTACCCTTTATATCCCTCTTATGAGATGAGAGGCCAAAAAAACGAAAGGGGCGAGGGTGGGAGCCGCATTGTACTGTATCAAAATTGGTGGGGTTGACCTGCGGTGCAGGGCAACTCTTATTTGGAGAAGGAATCGATCCCTTCAAAGCTTAGGTTTGACTGGCCGTCGAGTTGCCCAGATGATATGTTGTTCCGTGCACCTCACCAAAGGCGGCTTGGGGTGGTCTTTTGTGGATATTCGGCACTAGAAACTGCCGCAAGCCCCACACTCGACTGTACCCCGCCCACGGCAGGTGAAGCTACTGGTAAAGCCCTGTGTCAACAAAAAAGAAAGTTTTGTATTTAGGAATATTTTTGAAAAATGGTAAAGGAAATCATGTAAATAAGGTTAAAAAGTATCAATTTTACATTCCAATGTTGTTTATGATTCCAATTAGCGACATGACGTGTCGCTGGGCATTATATGTTATATCATATCATGACACCTTTCCAATGATGATACTACTGTATAGCCAGAATCAACATAGCAACCACTTACGATCCCTTGATATGATCCCGATGCCCGAGGGGAAAACTAAACCTGTCTTGGGACCCGCAAAGAATTTAATTAGAAGAAAATAGTAGGAGTAGGATACAGTAGATATTTGCAATTACTCATACAAGTTAAAAAATAGAGTGGGCCCCAGTTTTAGCCCAGCTGCTATGCACCAGGGAGATGTAGATAAATGATTAGTCGATATTAACTATGTCTTGTGATATTTACTTTGCTATATGTAATAAGGTGCACTATTTTTATTCACCTATGTCTATTTTCTTCTGCATTGAATATTTATGACAAAGTTGTTTAAAAGAACGATAGTTTCCCACGTCGCTCACGAAATCACAATAGTAAACCGCTCCCGTATTACCACGAAAATTATCGAGCATTTTGTTTCGTACAACTTGCCAAAGACCACACTCCCATAAGACGTGATGTGAGTTTTCTTCATGTTCGTCACCTTCGGTCGAACAATCACAGAGAGGTGACGGTACTTGTTTAAAACTAAAAAGCTTACGATCCTAAAGTTGCCGTAACCAGACAGAAACTGAGAGATGTAATGATCGACTTATAGCCAGTGTTTCGATAATCAGTTCCGCATTCATGGGCGAAAGCTACATAAATGCCGCGCCTTGGTTGTGTGACTAGCAGTCCTACCATTCAACAATTTAATTCTCTGTGGTGACATCTATTGGATTAAATAGTTTTGTAATATTCTGTTTGTCTTGAGATTTTTTTAGCTATAATACTTATTTCTGGTGTTGAATTTCTAGATAAACTGGTAAAACACAGACAAGAACTGGGAGGCCTCCGTACTGACGGTTCGGTAGGCTTTACTTAATAACATTAAAGCTAGTCTTATACTTCCTAGATACGTCGCGTCATATACAATTTTTAAGGTCTTAAATGACAGACCCCACGTTGGTGATGATATGTTGATAAAATCTTCTATTGGGTCTTTCTCCAGTTTATGTGATGTGTTCTAAAAAAGGGAATTTATTTTCTAAAATCTAGCCTAAATAATTAACCGAACGTTCAACTAATACGTTGCTAAGTTTAATATGTGGAGTTGGTTGAAATGATCCTTTTAGTGGTATTTGGAAAGTTTTGTGCGCTGCGAATTTGCGAATACTAATCGATTTCTTTTTCCCCAGGACGTAATTAAAGTTAGTCAGGTATTGGACTTAGCATCTATTTCTGATAGTTAGTTTGCTTGAACTATCAGAAGTGCCACACTTGCATACCCTAACCATTTACACAATGCCGAGAGTGGCAAGGGAAACATATTCAGCGTCTGACAGAAGCGTCCTTTTCCTGATCAATATGGCGGCATCAACTGTAGATCGCCCAGCGGTGAAACCGTATTGTTTATTATGGAATAATCCTGGGATAATTCGAGCCTTTCGAGCAACTTACTTAAGCTGGAAAGTATTGTGGTGGGGAGGTATGATTCCGCGTGAATTAAGTCTTGGACATGCCAGTCGAATAGTGGTGAAAATAATTTCCAGTTTCCATACTTTACATTACATCGATACTAATTGAACCCAGTGGAAGAAGTATTCGAGGACCCGTGAATAAACTCGCAAATAATAAGACTATGGTCGTAACAAAGTACTTCTGGTAGGACCCGCCAGTTGCAAATACGAACTTGCGTGCTTGAAAACGTGACGTCAATAGAAGATTCGCTCGACGGACTACTATAGGTAGGTGGTGTATCAGTGGTATTGTGAATAGTGAGATGTATGTAACTCAGATATGAAATCTTTAAAGGAGTTAAATGGAGATGATCCATTTCCAACTGCGCCAAAGAGTAATTTTATTACCTGCAAGCGATTGTAGAAAAAACGTGGTTGATGAAGATGAAGACTGATGGGGTCAGAAAACTGAAAGTAACAGCTAAAAACGTAAACACGAAGAGATGGACAGGCTACAGAACAATGACGCGTCGAAAAAATTGTCAGAGCAGACATGGCGAATTTTGAATATGGAACACAAATGCCAGCGCGAGCTTGGTTGTTAATTTGAATGATTTTGGACCCAAATTTCGAACTTTGATACAGTTCTTGTATCGTCCGTAATATATTACGGGACATCCTTGACGAGAATGCACAGCTTACGCCCTTTCAGTGTTTCAAGACGTATTCCCGCAGCTTTTAATGTTTCCACGTATTTAAGTTTATTTACTTAAGATTCGCTCGTTAACCGTAGAATTACTACTCCTGAGTATGCGGTTCTTTTTGACGCCACGAATTTGGAAGCCGTCTTATAGATTAATAGCCTTCATAAGTGCTTGCTTATTTTCCGTCGAGGTTTTGAATTCCATCCGTTTTTCTTCACTCGTTCAATAAGCTTCAATAAGCTATAACACACACGGGAACGGTGTACACGTTTCAACTTGTGGGATAGTTTTATCTAATTTCGATTGTAAGGCTTGTGGGTATGATCGAGGTTTCGATATATTATTTTGATTTATTAGCGAGGAAAGCATATCGCATTCTATATTGGCGAATTTAATTTTGAGTGTCGCCTTTTCAATAGCAAGTAATTAGACGATAGCTGCAACTTTTTGAGTCATATCCATGATACAGGCTTTACTAGACAAATGTCACTATGTAGTTAACGTGGTCGTTGAGTTTGGCGTGGTATGAGGAAGCCTCACGGACGAAGTCATATTAGTCAGTGTTCCCTTGAAGCCGGCTCTTATCCAACGCCGAACACATAGATTTTTTTTTTCTTTTTTTTTTCGGAGGGACCTACTACTGATTGGCGGCACTTAGCCAGCCCTAACAGTTCGACTGATTACGGAAGACTTTTTGTCTTCTGGTTATAGGTAGACGATAGGGGGACAGACCCCCCTCCTTTCCCGCAGATGGGAAGAAGCAAACCGGAATTTTAGTGGACATTACCCTATCGTGGTTATTTTTGGGACCGAAAAGGGGGAGCGGTTCCCCTCCCCATGCTAGTGGGACGTCGCGCGCACGATGCCGTTTAATGTTACGGGACGTGTTTAGGAAAAGTTGAGCTCGTCTTTCGGTTGGCTTGTCAGAGGAGGCCGGCCTCCTCCCCCACCCTCTGACGGGTGGGGTC
>JAFELO010003243.1:0-12799 GCA_017140195.1 Eumaeus atala
CACAGCAGCACCAGTAGAGGTCACACTTCATCAGGTTCACCGCCCGCATGTTCTTCTGTTTGAACTCGATTGGTTATCAGTAGCGGCATGCAGCGCTGCAGTATGTGCGCTAACTTTCAATAATATTGGAACAATATCGAGATATTTTTTGTATCTTTCCATTTATTTGATTGTTAAATTCGTGAATATTTTTCTTTGTAAATCCTACTATTATATATTATCTACTCGTTGTATTCATACATAACAATCGTTTCCTCTGTTAATTGCACGTTGCCTTTATGTATTGTTGTAGTGTATTGGAAAATGAGCAGTTTGTGCTTCTAGATGACTAGCAGACTCCACAGACAACCACACAAAAACTGCAGCTTTCTTACACATTCAATATGCAGTAATTTAATATCCCGGCAGATTTGTACATAAGCAAGGATTGGTTTGTATTGTTCACGCAAAATCAGAGACATAAATGTTTGTGTATACCTAATGTGTGACAGACGATATTTACCAGATTCTACAACAAATAACTCGCATTTGACGCTGCATAACTTCTAAATATCAAACCCCTCTGTGACAATTATTCGTGGAATGTATTGTCTTGTAAACTATTTGGTTTGAGTTATTTAAAGTATTACTAGCAATAGTAAGTATAGATGTAGTGCTTGCCTTTACCGCATTAGTATTTCGGGATTATCTAATCCTGAAATTTAAAAGTTTATGCAATATATTGCATAAACTTTAAACGTAAACGCATAAAATGATCTTTTTTGTACAGTATATTTTAAACATGACTAAGGTGTCTGATTTCTGGTATAAATAGGATGGCAGTATCTCATTAGACTAGATAATATTATTCTTTATAATACGCACTTCTGTTTTTAAATACACGACGCTACCTACTTGGTCGTGAAGTTAAATTTAGTCAGTCTACCGAAGTGTAACACTTGTAACACTTGTGTTAAAATGAAATGTCGCAAGTTTTTAGATGCGTCGTGATATCACGATGGAAATTAGGCAAATCAAAATATCCGTCGGGTTCTATGTGTTTCAATTTAATGTTATGCTATTTCACATTCGGCCTAGCCTATAGACTGCCCTGTTCGATGTTTATTGAGTAGAATACCGGGAGGCGCTCTAAATAGTGAGCGCTCTTAATTAAAATACGGAAGGTCGCTGTAAATAAGTTTCTGTCACAGCTTGACTAGGAGGCGGATGAGCGACACTGTCATCATCGCAGATATCCATTAAATAGTAAATACTGTTTTAGTTTCGGCGGTTTTACGGATAAATGTAATGCCAGCGTAATAAGGGATACAAAAGACTACAATGACAGAGTTGATTGCCTTTTATCGTATTAGTTTACTTACAAAAACGTCAAAACCGACTCAAATAACAGCGTAAAAAGTACTAGTGATCTCATTAAAAAACACTCCGAATTATTGAGTCTGAACGTTAAAAATCTACTCCCTTCGTGAGCAAAACCGCCGAAACTTGGGTCGCCAAAAATAAACAAGACTGGTGCTTCACACTACGTTCAGTATTAAGAGAAACTGATTCACCAACTTATAAATTGGCTCAACATGTGGCGAAAGTCCCATCATCACTTTCTGGACTCACTAAAGCATTCACAAGGGATTCATACAACTTTGTCGAAGGGATACAACATCTACATCTCTATGACAATGAAATTATGGTAAGTTTTGATGTACAGTCTCTATTTACATGCTTAACAATAGAGGAGCGTGTAGCAATAGTAACAACGAACAACAACCTACTACTGGAATATGCTGAGCTATTAAAACATTGCCTCACGTATGGCTAAATGATGTGGAATCATCACTTCTACAAACAAATAGACGGAGTAGCGATTTGTTCACCAATATCCCCTGTAGTCGCAGATATCTTCATGGAAGGCTTTGAGGAGGCTGCCCTTCGAACTTCACCTATAACACCAAGGTTCTTCAAGGGGTATGTTGTTAATACCTTCACAATTTTACCTAAGGATAAAGTAACCATATTCCTTAACCATCTAGATAGTATAAACTCCGAAATACTATTTACAATAGAACTTTTTTTTCATTGGCCTCCCCAATGAAAAAAAAACTGGAATTATTTCCTACTCCTCCTATTTTCTTATGATTAAATTCGTTGCGGGTACCAAGACAGTTTTAGCTACTCCCTCGGGCGCCCTGTGATCATATCAAAGAGTCATCAGTGGTCCCCGCTGTCGATGCTGGCGATACAGAAGTTGCAGCAGTGGGAAATAGTGGCGGGCTAAGCCCGATTGAAAAGTAATCTCCCGTTTAAAGAAATTAATTCTTCCTTGAAGTCAAAATAGGCGTCCACTGCTGTTTCGACCTCGTCATTTGTCCAAATTTCAGATCAGGTGAATAAGGCGGTCCCTACCATGGTTCACGCCCTGTCGTGGCGGTGGGGCTTAGTAGCCTGGGGTGAAACCAGGCGAAGCCAATTGATCCGAGGATAACTTTGCACCCTTTCTTATAAGAAGAGGGGGCTTAAAGATCAGACGGAGGAATCACTCTCGGTAATCCCCTCTTATAGGAAGAGGGGAACTAAGAGCAACAGGAGGTGGTGCTTTCGCGCACGGGGCAAGGGGCGAGGATGGGAACCTCACCCTATTGCACTGTCCCAAAGTCGGTGAGGTTGTCCCGTAGTGCTGGGCAGCCCCATCTTTGGAAGTGGAGTTGGTCTCTTAGGGGGCTGAGCCGTCGAGGTTCCCTGATGATTGTTGTTCCGGGGCACCTCACCAAGGGCGGCACTGATGGCACTCGCGTTGGTTTAAGTATCGCTGTGACATAATTTAATTAGAATGCTTTAATGGAATTATACGTTCAAAAGAATACCTATTTAGGTGTGTTAATCAAATAATCTTACACAAAAAAGTAATCACCCTTTTTGTATCGAACAAATTCCTAATTTAAATCCCTGTAAGCGCGGAATGTTTTGGAACAAACAATAATATTCATATCAATTTTTTATTCCTGTAAAAGAAAAACTTTGCTGTTTTTAAAAATGGAATATATTCATTAAAGTGACTCTGGCATAGACGAGAAATGTATGAATAACATCGAAATCTCGGTTCAGCAGCTAGCCTCGGGAGAGACTTCATATGGTCTCGAAGACGCTTGTATTGTTAAAGTTAGCAATAACCAATAACATGACAGAACAAAGTCCTCCACCAATCTCTGGCGAACCGATTCCCAACACATTCCCGTCCTCATCCTTTCATAGCACAAGCGGGCTTGGCATTTCTGATACTCCCGAACCCATAACGACTCCATATTCCCGTTTCTCGTAGAGAAATATTTCTCAGAATGAGCCCCTGTTGAAACAGAGTACGTTTAGGATAATAGTAAGAGTAGGATGTATTGCCATGCTACATTGCAGCCGAATTGAGGCCGATAATGAGAACCGATAAGGTACGTCTCGTTCATAGGACATCGTCGTACATTAACAGATTTGCTGTCGCGTTTTTCGTACGGTATGTGAGTATCTGTAGTCGTCAAAAGGCTCCGATTTTGACTTACACATTGTTATGCTTATTCACAACAAATTAAATAAAAAACTTTACAATTACATAAGTAATATTATAATGTAATAAAAAACGGCGCAAATTATAGATAACGTAAAACATAAAACTCTAAAGTTTGGGCGTACAAATTCTCAACATAAAATACCTGTCAGATCCGACGAACCGTAGGGCGAAGACATTAGCGCCGCTAACTGTAATAGGTCCTTCCGAAAAAAAAAAAAAACACTCATGTGTATCTCATTCGATACGTGTTTGGTGTAAATTAATATTAAACGGTATATCAGGGAGTAAATATTTGAGCATCTCCTGTTTCTTAGTTTCTTCAGTAGCTTTGATTCAGGGCGATAGCCCCTGACACCCGATATATCGAGAGATACTCCCACTGTATACTTAGCGTCTGACAGGTGTCGACCAGTTTTCCTAAGTAATGTAGCGGCATACAGTGTTGATCGCCCGGTGGTAACGCCACATTGTCGATTATGAAATGTAATTCCGTTGGGGATTAAACTATTTACAGCGAACCTTTCAAGTGCTTTATTCAGGTTCGGAAGTAGTGCTATGACTGTGGATCAACTGGTGGTTTAGGAAACTCAGGAACCTACAACCCTACACGTTTGTTTGATCATGAAGGACTTAAAGGACTTGTAGGACTTGTACCAATGTAATAAATGTGAAGTAAATTTAAATGCCCACTCGTACGGTCGATTATATATAAATATACATACGTACACATATAGTTAGATACATAATTCGTTGTATGCAGTGCGCTCTTTATTTGTAACCTCATATAGGCCACTCGATATCACATTCGCCACAATGTTCATCAATATGTCACACAATTTTTAGTAAAACTTTTATATATATTTTTTTACCAAACTTGTTGCCAAAAACCAATTCCACGTTACGACACTAATTTGTACCGACGCACATGAGCAGCACATATTTATGCTGACACGTTGACCTCCTTTCCTCCTCCACCCAATGGGCCATCTCCGGAACATCGCACATTTATTATATATGGCTCACTAGGTAACGTGGCGGTTATAACTGCCAGCTCATCGAGTGACTTATGGATTATAGCCAGGGTTGTGCCAACGGTCGCCGGTACAAATCTCTACCACCACGTAAATGGTAATTGTAGTGTTTCTGAATATTATAATTATAATGCTTCATGTATTAATATTCAAGAATATTATTTTTAAAAACCCGTTGTCTTGTAACACAAGTGCCTACATTATCTAGCTCGGAGCCAGGCTAGCTTAATGTTATAAGTCCAGAAATGATGAAAGTCGTTTCGGATAATTTACGTTTTCATCACAATAACTTTTAGGCGCTCGACAGTGGCAAGTATGATCAATTCCCCGTCGCCTTTCTTTCGATGAAAGAAATATATTTTCAATTCCCTAAGAAATATCATTGTGCGACTTCGTACTTTGATGTTGCCACTACTTTACGGTGGAAGTTTGTTATTCAGTTAGCCGTAAGTAGTGCGCTCCGTATTGTAATGTCTTTGAGAAGTGATAGTGCCATGCTCCATAGAAGGATGTAGCGGCATGCATAGCGCTTGACTTGCGCGTAAAGTGACATCTTCGGTGTTATGTTTCGTGGGGCCTGTAAGTGGCCGGTGTAAGTAGCCTTGGGGGAGGGAGGACGGAACGCATTTCTCGTTTGCCCCCTGTTGCATAAAAAAGAAGGACTTTTTATATTGATGTCTTAAGTTCACGCGAATGTTAGTCATTAAAATAAAATTACTTTTATATATTATTAGTACGATATAATTAGTACAGGATATAATAAGTACTGTTTGCGTTAATCGGAACAACTAAAATTATAATTCTTCTCGTACTTTTAAAAACTTGGTACATCAGGAAATCTGTCATCTCAGTCCACCCGTGACCATGGTTGCTGTAAAGCTTCTGAAACGTCGGCCTACATAAATAATTTAATAAGCCGCCGTGAAATCCGTAAAAGTAGTTTTATTGTAAGGACTTTTGAAATTGACTTGAAGGAAATAAACTTGTAGATTTCGCTATCAATAAATTAATCATCACAAAACAAGTGCTTTCTAACAGCAATGAAGAACAAAGTATGTTGCAGTTACAGAATATAAAATATATGGCATGGAAATTATCATAAACAACTGACTTGTAAAGTTGACACAATATGTCGTTCCGGAAGGAAGTCTCGGCAAAGTTTCTTTGCAAAGTGCAAAATGCACCCAATTATCCAGATTATTTTCCTTCGCAGGTACTTTTCGTATATCACATTATACCGCAAATTGAAAATAATCACGTACAAGTAGCCTCCTCCCTGAGTCTTCGTTAAAATTCACTCTCTGTCCCAGCTCCAGTCGCTCCTCGGATGGAACGTGTCCTATCCAACACATGTACAGATCAGATCTCGTGAGTGTATTTGAAGGTGATGAAGTGGAAGCCAATAATAAAAAATGTATGATACTTTGTTAAACTTGTTCGTATTTCAGTTGCACTAGGCTATCGTGACCGAGGAGGTACCTCTTGCTTACATTATTTAATTGCTATAAAAACGATGTTATATTATATAATGCGATATTTTTATTATGAGGAGTAAATTGCACTGAAGTTAGGAGCCGACTTGTTCAAGCGATTTATTTTTAAATCGAAACTCTACATTGCACTTTAACTGTAAGTTGCCATTCGCACGAATTTCCTTATTCCAAATGTGTAGTTCCAAGATAATAATGAAATCATGTATTTACTTTCTACTGCAAACTAATGCTTGTATTGAATTGTATTGTGACACGTGAAATATGATTTGTTTTTGGAACAGGAAGTTTGAATAAAAGGGTTGTGAAGTATTTTACTGAAGAAATTTGATTATACTAAAAATTATCTTAACTAGATCGAATTAATATCGAAGGTGTCACATGAGGATATTCATTTGAACTCATGTTTTATAGATAAATAAAAAATTTCTTCCAGTTGGCCACAGTAGCTTAAGACAGGGAAATAGATGTAAGAAAGCACCTAGGCCATCGGGTTTTTCCATTTAGGTTTTCCTCACAGAGAAACAACAAACCGATCATAAAAGAGTTTCGTTTTTTCTTATGAGTTAGTAAACCTTTAAGCTAAAACATTATACTTGTATGCAACGGTTATACATATTCATTCACTATTTCATACAATGTATATTTTTCCATGGAAAGAGTTAGTCGCGTAATACCGTGTAATTGTACTTTCTTAATAACGGCCATACATGGAGCAGTACAGTGTACAGGCTGCTCCCAGATGTCGACAACGTGTAGGTTCATATGCGTTTCACTACATTCGGTTCTTATTGAAGTAGTATTCAATATTGAAAACTGTTTCCACCGGCAAAAGGGCCTTTTTGTGTTTCCCTTGACTGTTCAATAAAATGCAAAATATCCTAAATGTTAGCTAATAACCTTTAGATACGATCATGTTTTCTATGAGGTTTAGTATAAATGTAGTGTTTCAGAAGTTCATCGTTTGCTAATTGAGCATTATTATTTTTACTTCATCGGAAGCAGACGAGCAGCCGGAACACCTGATGACAACTTTTTTATAGTATAAACGGGTAGATGTGCGTTTGGTGCTTTGTGAATACTATCAACGCTGGACATCCGCATACTTGGCGTTGCCCTAATTCCTTCTTAGCCCCGCCAAGGGTTACACCCAGGATCTAACAGAAGGGAAAGTGAAGATGACATTTTGCCATTTCGCCGTAGCATCATGTGTGTGAGGCGTAACAACCAGGTCGTGGCTGCCCAGAAACCGCCGGCCAAAAACACGGCACTATCTTTGCACTTGGCACCACAGAGGTTCAATAGATATCTCTAAAAGACTACCATTGTTTGTCTCAGCCGAAGCTGCCACAAACCCAAGGAGAAGTGAAAACAGCATTGCGCACGAGTGTTATGTCATTACATACATTATTTTACATTAATAAAATGTTTCTTAATATCTTTATAACCAATTATTTACAATGAAATCATCCTAAATCTAATATAATTAACGTAAATTAGTTATCATTTATAAACAATAAATCAAATTAAATAATATACATATCTACAAATAAATTAAAACCTATGCAATGCGACGCTTACGTTTCTGTTCTCGCAGTTTTGTTCAAAATAGTTTTTGCGACGCACCAAATGAGCATTCGGCACATTCGAACTGGAGAAGTCCGTCGTTCGCTGCGATTCAAACAATACGTGTGCTGTGCGCTTACGATTTCATATGAGTGCGTGTCCTCGCGCGTACCCGCATATTTCACACAAAGGAATTGAAAAATTATAAAATTGCCTTTTCTGCAGCAGCGGACATTCTTAGAAACCTCGACATATTCGAGCATTATTTTGGAATCTAAATAAGTATTTGAAGTGATATTTTACGTGCTATCTCGAGTGTCACGTTTTACTTGAAAAGCTCGAGACCATCCGTCGCTGTCACGTTTTACTTGAGAAGCTCGAGACCACCCGTCACTGGCACGTTCTATTTCAAACGCTCGAGACGACCCGTCGCTTAACGTGTGGGACGTACAGCCATCATACGAGATCCGTCGCTTCACGAGTGGGACCTACAATCATCGCACAAAGTCCAACGCATTCCATGACCAACAACACAGCCGTCACCATCCTGCGACTTGCCAGGGGAGTGATCAGCCAACGTAGCAAAGTTAGACCTCTGCGTAGGGCATAGACACCGACAGAACCGAGCGAAGCATTTTTTTAATAAATTAATTTCTTGTTGACTTGTGGTTTACTTTATTTATAAAATATCCTCAACATCACAGTAAGACTTGCACAATGTACGACACAATACTTTACTATAAATTGTAGCCAGTTCATTACGGCTTGCACCACCTCAATTCAACCACAATGTAGGAATGACACCATCGTCCTCGCCAATACCTAGTATTATGGAGAAATACAAAGGAAAGAAACATAAGAAACAATATTTAGTTAAAAGAAAAGTTTATCTTCCACTTAGCGATGCTCCGTTCGGTTCGCACTCAAGAACTGCTCCGGCTATGCGATGCAGATGTGTTTTAAATGACTTTCTAGATGTTATAAAGTCTCGTCGAATGGTACATACTCTTACAATTAGTGCAAAAATAGCAACAGGTAGTGCTACCGACCAGGAAGATCTTCTTGATCATATTATGTCGCAAGTGATAGCTATACTGACGCTTAACGTGCAGTTTGTGAGTTTCGGGTGGCTAATTTGACGGAATTATATAGAACATTCTACATAACAACTATGTCGATGTTTATGAGGATCGGTAGTCATCAGAGGACTCCAGTTACTCGTCTATAAGATGTTCACAAATTCACGTCTTCAAAAGCCAATTACACTTGATACAAGTTTAATCTAATAACATTTACATGAGTGAAACATGGGATATCTTTACGCGATACAAACGTTACTTTTAGTAACCGCATGCAACAACTTAAGCGTAGAGCTGGGAAATATTAATGTGTCTAAGCCTGTACTAAAAGCTGCCTTCCCCGGAGTTACGAATATGGAGTGCACGGCTCTCGACTCGCCGCTCGCTAGTGCTCCTCACCTGGTACACTCCATATCGAATGCACGGGTCTCGACTCGCCGCTCGCTAGTGCTCCTCACCTGGTACACTCAACAGCGTGTGCACGGCTCTCGACTCGCCGCTCGCTAGTGCTCCTCCCCTGGTACACTCCACAGCGAGTGCACGGCTCTCGGCTCGCCGCTCGCTAGTGCTCCTCACCTGGTACACTCCACAGCGAGTGCATGGCCCTTGATACGCCAATCGCATGTGCTCCTCCCCTGGCACACTCCACTGCGAGTACACAGCTCTCGACCCTCCGCACGCTGTTCTCCTCCCCCTGGTACACTCCACAGCAGCGCCTCTTGAGGTCACACCTCATCATGTTTACCGCCCGCATGTTTGGGTCTCTGGCATGTGAATAAGACTTCTATTTGAACTCAATTTCTGAACACGCTTTCGATCCGTCATAATACAGTCAATCGCGTTCCTTCTCACAGTATCCGGGCTCTGCCACGTCCAGCTCTTATGGGGCCTCCTCTTAAAATAATAGTTCATTAAGAAGATGCCCTCTTTCCCGAGAAAGCTTACCAGCATTTGTCCCTGCGATTTCGACTTCCGACTCCATGTGGTCCCAGACTTGATTGGACAACATTTCGTACTGCCACTTTGGCATTAAAGTCCCCCATAACAACATTAAAGTAGGTCTTACAGGTGTTACTTATGGCCTTTGAGACATCCTAATTTTGTCCTAAATATATACAGCCTCTCACAAATCACATTGTATACAGGACATAACAATTTAATATAGCTTGTAAAGCACTTTTATTATATTTTAGATGTAAGCCTAAAAGATGGCGGGATCAACTCACGGTCTTCTGTCTGGAATGATCTTGCGGCTAAACAAATATTTGTAAATAAATATGACTTTGTCTCGTAGCGTCCGCCTCGACTGTTCTCTGAGGAGTGAGGAGCCGCGACTGGGAGCGCCAGGAGCGCATGATTTATGTTCAACCATTACTTTTATTAAACGACTCGACCACGTGACAGCCGGTAAGTATTATACGCATTTGTTTGTGATAAATTCTTAGGTTTAGGTAAATAAATATGTGTTTCAAGAACAGATGACAGTAGGGAAAATAGCTTTATACTCCATCCAACAAATCTTAAATGAACCGGGCTCCGTAAGTGATGCAGAGATGAAATTCACTAGTGTCTAGAAACGGCTGCCCCCGGCGCGACTGGCCAGACCCGCCGTTTAGGACCAATTGATCCTGCCAACTGTAAAGCTATGGGGGGCCCATAAACAGTACCGCCGTATGAACTACGCCACATGATGAGCATCTCAAAGTAATATTCACGCGTCATATCATATTGACTTCACTCAAAAAGCTTCCATCCTCTCTGAAATTTAAGTAATCTTTATCTAATTTTTTTATAGTATAGGGAGGACAAATAAGGAATCGGAGCCTTTCAAAGACTACCGACGCCCGTGAACATCAGTATCATTATGTCCCCAATGGGCTACACGCACACCGCACGAAACAAGACACTGGAGTTGTTACTTTACGGCGGTATCAAGTGAGTGAGAGATAACTCCTCGATCGTGCCGGCCTAATTCTGTTGCATAGGACTTATAACGTCGTATAGGAGTTTTTACGGTATAGGGATAAACGAACAATCCGGGTATTTAGACGACTATCGACGTCCACGGACATCCTTATTACTGATCACATGTGTTGTACTCTTTTCTCCTCTCCTCCATTAGGCCACCGGCTACTCACAAACGACACGGAAAGCGACAGCATAGATGTCACTTTACTTTGTTTTGTGAGCTAGAGCTACCTCCCGTGCCGGCCCAATTGAACTAAAATGCATCGTGGCACTACGTCTTACTAAACCACTTTCCATTTTCGCTACTTGTAAATAAATTAATAAAAGTACACCCCGTGATGACTTACGGGGCCGAAACATGGCCACGTAATTTAGGACTGGGCCGCAGGTTTTCTTTAACTCAACGGGCTATTGAACGTGCTATGTTGAATTTTTCTCTGTCCGACAGAATTCTTAACGAAGTCATAAGGCAGAAAACTAAAGTATCCGATATCACGCTACGAATAGGCTCGCTAAGGTGGCAATAGGTTGGTCACGTACACACTCAGAAGAACAGCTGGCAGATGGGCCAGTAAGTTTCTGGAGTGAAGGCCGAATTTAGGAAAACGAAGTGTAGGTGACCGTTCACCAGGTCGGAAGACGATCTTTGTACAGTAACCGGTCCATGATGGATGCGAGTAGAAGGAGATCGGTCGTCTTGGCGTTCATTGAGAGAGGCATATGTTCAGCAGTGGACCGATAAGGGCCGATAATGATGAAACATATGTATACATGTATATTCAGTTATTTAACAACTACTACATATCTTCATGCAAGCTCCCCAATTCACTTTTGGTGAACTTCGCTATATGTAAAAGCAATTTAGGCACTGTGTCCTAAAATATAAGAATATTTTACAGTACTCATTTTTACGACTATCCCTTTATATGCTTTATTTTCAAAAATTCAATTAAAAAAAAACAAATACAATATCTCTATTTCTAAGATCATTTATTAAAGAAGACGATTATTATTATTATTATACACTTAATGAACTGACATTTTTGCAACGTCAACCTTTCAACCTGCAAGATTTTAAGTTGCTTTACCAAGTGCATAATTTAGCATCTACAGGGACTAATATGAGACACGGACTGGGCATTTTCGTAAATCAATGATTGAGATATTGATACGCACAAATGCAAACACTTGTTTTAAGCATTTTAATAGTTCTTTGGTGATAGGCATCAAAATATGGTCGGAAGTTCTTACATCAATTTCCCAGCTACAGCAGAACATCTATTTAGACGTCGACGACGCAGCGCCTATAAACTCGTTAAATTATCTCGTCTATTATGTATGGTCGGTGGTGCAATTTTATGGTACAATGCTCTTCCTCAAGCCATTCGCTTACGGCCAACAGAATTCCACAGATGATATCATCACTACAGACGGTGATGAACTTATATATGTCTACTGATTTACAGACAACAGACCAATACAATATCAAATAATTTATTTAGGTAATAATAGTTATGATATCCGTTAAAAAAAAAACTTTTTTATAGTCGACAGGCGACGAGGACCGGCCGAAGCCTTCTCGTGACTACCGACGCCCATAAACATCCACATAAAATGATTTCTTACGTTTACGCGAATGTTGTACAGTATAATAAAAATAATTTTACTAATTTTTACTTTTATACGGATTTTGTCGCTGTTTACTAAGTATTTAACAACCCCGAATTTCTAAACAGTATAAATTCCAAAGTGCAATTTTAAATGGAGTTGGAGACAAATAATTCTGTAGTTTTCTTAGATGTTTTAATAATTGGCAATCCCAATAACACATTAAGCCACACTGTGTAGGATGCATTCTCAAAGAAATAGTGGGTGTACATCTTTATTTCAGAGAGTAACCTCATACTAGTTTGGTTGTTTCCACCAAACTTCAATATCTGCATCACAGGGACCGAATGGAACCAGCCCCCGTCGAGCGCCTACCATACATAAAAGAGGACACTGACGAAATTGGCTAAATCCTCTAGCGACTTACAATAAAAACTTAGCTTAAGCCGCTTAAAAAATTGACAACTTTAGCCACCAGTGAAATATAACATCCCCCAAGACAAGATG
>JAFELO010003250.1:0-21121 GCA_017140195.1 Eumaeus atala
GTACAGAGCCTTGCGGGACCCCGGCTCTGACTGTGCGGGGGGAGGACATTGTGTCCTCCACTCTGAATCTGAATCGCCTGTTCTCTAGGTAGCTGTTTATGATCAGTACCAGTCTATCAGGCAGTTCCAGTTGGTACAGCTTGTAGATGAGGCCCTGGTGCCAGACCTTATCGAACGCCTTTGCTACGTCGAAGAAGACAGCACACGTGCCGTGCGGCCTCTTTCTCTGTAGTGCCGTAAGTACATATTCCGTGAGACGGTGTACCTGTTGGGGGCAGCTGTGGCTGTTACGAAAAGCAAACTGTTCATCCATGAACAGGTTTCTCTCTCGTATCACGGTTTTTAAGCGTGCGAGGATAATCCTTTCGTATATTTTCGCTAGCGAGCTTATAAGACTTATAGGTCGATAGCTGGTCGGCTCCGTCCGGGGTTTTCCCGGTTTGTGGATGCCTATCACTATTGCTTCCTTCCAGATGTCCGGGAAGGCGCAATGCGTTAGGAGAGCGTTGAAGATACACACCAGTAGGTGTATAATGGCAGGGGGTAGCTGTTTTAGTACCTTGTTTGTGATACCGTCGGGCCCCGGCGACTTTTTAGTGTGGATGTTTTTTATGAGCTCCTTCACTTCGTCCGCGTCTGTCGGGCGTATGATTTCATCACCGTCGCCCGGCGGCACAGCCAGTCGGGCCGTCACTACCCTCTGTACCTCCTCTAGGTGCGAGGGGTCTGTGGGGAGCGTGCTCTGAGTGCATCGACTCTCAACCGCGTCTGCTAAACATTCCGCTTTTTCTTCATCCTCTAGTGCAGGTGGTAGATTAGCGCGATTCAACGGTGGCATTTGCTCTGTTGGCTCTGGCCTTTCAACTGAGCTGGACATATTATAATGCATAAGTGTGTGCGCAGGCGCAAGTGTAATCCCTGTTCCCTCATTCTCCTATTCCAATGGCACGGCAATCCGACACGACCGGAGAGAAATTAGAGCAGGACCGACGGCTTAGCGGCTCTCCGAGATACGGGGATGTAACACCGTAGCCGGTAGGAGCTGACCACGACGATCGACATCATGGCAACTCCCCAGGGATGTCGGGGAAAAACCGGTAATAATCGTCCTCATACGCTACAATGCACGATGTATACCTTCAAGTTACTAAAGAATTGTGTCTAATTGAGATGTTCAACTAAAGCAGGCCAGCTCTGCTTAGTGGAGTCGTGATGGAAACCTGACTACATTACACGGTCGCAACGTCAGAGGGGACCGATCAAACCAGCCAGACTATTCCTTATAAGGGATCTGGCCAGTAGCTGAGATGCCCTGTTGCAGATAGGTACGGGGCATGTCAAAAAACAAGTATATTGTTGAAATTAAAATATTTTTTACAGATTCCCGGGAATCAAGCCTAAGGGTCGCTTGGAGCCGCGAGGAAAAGCTCTAGCTGATGATAGATAGATTTCACTTTATAATGCAAGCAGGTAAACGAGGAATTCGAGCCTTTTGGCGGCTTCCGACGTCCATAGACATTATTCTCATTTCCTCCTTCCGTCTTACCATCTTACCGTATGAAACATGTTGATAATGAATAACTCAATCATAAACTGATTGAAAATTAATAACAGATTAAAATACCAATGATTTTCCGTAAATACCCATTTCATTAGGTTTGTCAATTGACTGTCAAACCACAACAGATGACTTAATGACACCCCAGCAAGCGGATGAATTTGTTTATTGGATGCAATTTCATTACCCTTTCTCTGTCTATGGCGGATGGTTCGCTCATTTCAATAGAATATGCGTACTTAAATTATCACGGTATAGTTTGTACCTACAAGTAATGAAACCCCCCAAAGTATTAAAGCTTTATTTTTGCTTTCGTTATGACATATTATACATTTTTTTATGAGATAGGGGGCAAACGATCAGGTAGGTAGTGATTACCGCTGCCCATAGACATCTGTAAGACTAGGCGTCTTACAGGCGCGTTGCCGGCCTTTAAGGAATAAGTATGCTCTTTTCTTGAAGACCTCTAAGTCGTGTCGGATCGGAAATAGGTAGGTAAATGCAATCTATTAGACAATTTAATATAATAACGTAAACTATTAGAAAATTTAATATAATAACGGCCATGCAATTTTAATAATAATATATATTATATTTTATAATTTTAGCTTAAATCACCCCCGCCTGCCCTACGCACATTCTTATCTCACCTTCACGCTTATAGGGACCACGTAATACCAGGATTGTGGTCTTACTTCAATCACACAACTGAGTGGGTTCCGTTTTGGGCACTGTATGTAGTATGGCACTGTTGTGCATTTTCCTGTGTTTATCAAATGTTGTATTTAAAAAAAAAACTCAATTTAGTAGGTACCTACACTACTGCGGCAGAACTCCAGGCTCCACGCCTATCACCTTGATGTCCGTAAATTCACAACAGTGCGTTTCAGATGCCACTTTTTACCGCTTGCAACCGTGCTGTGGAACCAGATACCTCCCTCGGTGTTTCCAATCCGATACGACTTTGAGGTGTACGAGAAAAGAGCATAGCTATTCCTTACGCAGACGCAGGCGAAGACGCATGACGCCTAGTCTTGCAAATGCCTTTGGGCGGCGATAGTTACTGTATACCTGCTCGTTTGTCCCCTATCGCATAAAAGAAATGGTCTTCTTTTTAAAATACCCCCTCAAATGGCCTTAGCTAGTACCGGAATACTTGGAGTCGAAATGTCGAGTAACGTTCAGTTTAGAGGTTACTTGGAAGCGAAGGCTAAATTATTGTCTAAGGAGTTGTGTCTACTCAGTAGGGCGCAGCAGTACTTCACGCTAGAACATGTACTGCAGCTGTTTATCTTCGGGTTAGTGTTCCACAGCATCAGCTCGCTCCATTAGTCCACACTCAACGTAGAATGTCACCTATCGTTGACGCCTAAATTATTTCCAATCGGCTTGATTCTCGGAGAGACGAACTCTCGCTCTACAGTGGCATACCAGTACCGGATTCCCACTTTGGGACGCCGCAGCAGAACTGTATATATAAATATATTTTTTCCGTCCACTTTTTACTTTTCATATTATTTCCGGGTCCCACTCAAGATACATGAATTTCCACCAAGAACTAATAACATTCAAATATGTTAAGAAGTATCGATCGAAAGTATATCGATTTTGACTACGCCGAGCGTTACCTAACTTTATTGATTAGTTGCAATAAATGGTCACGAACGTGGTCTCTCCACATCTAGCACTTTAGGGTGAATGGAATTATTTTAAACGTGAAATTCTAAATGATGAAATTTTAGTAACGTATACAAATAAATGACTACCGATGAATAACCTCAGAACAGGCGTCGGTTTGACGACCTTTGGACGCTATTGCTAACTCTGAAAGCTTGATAACATCATCACGTTATTTCCATCACTGTCAAATTATTTTGGATTTAGATTTAGTTCACATCGCTTTTTTATATTGCGTTTGAATAATTTTGGTATCATACTAGTAGACCGAGCTTTTCCTGACTGCCGATGTCCATAAAAACCGCTTAAGATAAGGTGCACAGATGGCCACGGCCGCAATAAATGGACAACAACGAGAAATGGGCCATTTGGTATGATGAAGGCCTATATTCTGAAAAACTGCACGAAATGCGACAACATGGCTATCAGGTCCCGCTTTTACCATGTGAAGGAGACCTCTTTCCTCATGCCGGCATGACTCTTCTACTATACAGTAACAACTTCTTACGAAATACTATAAATCTTGAGATTTAGTTTCATTCAGTAAAGTTAGCTCGCTACTAGTTTTAGGTTTGTTTTTGCTCTATTTTGAACAGCTTTAGCAAAGCCAATTCTAATTTAGTTTTGTTAGGTTTGTTTTGGATTAGTTGTCTGGACACTTTCCTCGGTTACTTATGAGCCATATAAATAGTAAATACTTTATCTCTACGAGTAACAATCAGAAACATCAAAGCAGGCTTTTTAATAATCTAACATAGAAATGTAGTACAAAAGCCCGACTTCTTAAAATATATTGTAATTTACCCAATGTCACCCACATATGACAAGGTTGTCTACGTACAGATACGAGTTAAAACCCTATAATTTTCCTAATACAGCCTGATGAAATTGATTGCTGCCATTTCGGCAATTTTCGTCCGCGCATCCGAGGCTTCGAATATAATAATTAAGCGAATACCAACACCCTTAACGACAGTCTAAAGTCAGGCCGCGAAGCAGAAACAATTTCGTGCGCTAGCCCGTTATTACTGTCCCTCTCATTTCCGAATAAATACAATGTGTATCGCTCCCACGACATATTCTATGCGAGCGAGACGCAGGGTTTTAATAGGAAAACGACAGAGACAGAAATAAAAGGGGTATGAAGGGTACGAATATTTTGCGACGCCGCGACCCAGCTTTACACACATTCCATGTTTTTCACATTCATGTAGTTATTGTACGGTAAACAGATATTTTGTAAATTAATAAGAGTAATAATAATAAAAACACTCTATTTTGCACCAAATAATATTACAATTTTTTTATTAATTACCAACATTTAAAAAGGTGGGGTACCGCTCCGCTCCAGCCAACCAAAATGGGACAGAAACAGTGTACACAAAGACTGCACACTGCTATTACTAGCAGTTGGCACAAACATTAAAAAATAGGAAGTTTTTGTATAATATATAAATAAATCAAGAGGAAAGTACCAGTTTGGACTAATATCTCACTTACGTCCCGCTACATTTCCGTTCGAAATAGTGTTTATGGATACCATAGGCGGATTGGGTGGTACTCGCTGAACTAAAACATATTTACATCTTTTTGTAGATCACTTCACTCGTTACGCCTGTGTTTTATCATCCAGAACCCAGAGCGCGAAAGATTTTATAAAACTTGTTCAAACAGTATCAAAAGATTACAAAATTAACTTGATTCAGTCAGACCAATATCCAGGCATGAACACAGAGGATTTCATTTTTTTTTAGAAAGAGAATATATACACATAATTTATACTGCAGTGCCATTTTCAAATGGATTGAACGAAGGACTAAACCAAACGTTAGTTAATAAATTCGCTGTAAAATTAATGAAAGGAGCAATGAGATTGATTGGAGTACTATAGGTCAGGAATGCACGGAAAAATCAAACGAAACTGAACATAGTGTAACGGGGTTTTCAATAAAATATTTACTGGAGGGAAAACATGTTGTAACTCTTCCAGTTGAGCTAAAACAAATGATAACACAAAACCATCTAATAAGAGACCGAAAAAGTTGCATTAGAAAAAAACATAGAATTATAAAATCACACAATGATAATAAACAAAGATTTGATAAAAACAGAAAATATTATGACCTAAAAGTTTGAGATTCAGATTAAACAGGAAAAAGGAGATGAATTAAAAATAGGACCCTATCAAATTATAGAGAAAATATCCAATTAAATTTACAAAGTAAGCACATAAAAAACGAGAATTTAATCTCTACCATTTTACCAAGCTTATCCCGGTAGTAGAATAAAACATTTAAGAGGGGGAGATGTAAACGAAGTGTAGACACTTCCTTTAATTTATGTTTGGTTTTAATAATTTATATGTAAACTTATTTAAATCTAGGGAGCCATATTTCATATCGAATAAATGACATACAATGAAAAAAATTTGAACGTTATGTCGCTCTTTTCAGAACAACGCAATTTTGGTTGTGGTTTTATTATTCCTAATACTGCGACAGATTTTTTGTTTTCTTTTTTTTTTTTTTTTCGAAGGGACCTATTACTGTTGGCAGCGCTGTTGCCCTCGCCCCTACAGTTCGTCGTGTCTGCGGAAGACTTTTTTATCTTTAGGTTTTAGGTAGACGATAGGGGGACAGACCCCCCTCCTTTCCCGCAAATGGGAAGATGCAAACCGGAATTTTGTGGACATTATCCTATAGTAATTATTTTTGGGAAGCGGTCCCCCTCCCTACGCTAGTGGGACGGCGCGCGCACGATGCCGTTTAATGTTACGGGACGTGTATAAGGATAGTTGAGCTGGTCTTTCGGTTTGTACTGCGACGGATTTTTTTTTTCGGAGGGACCTACTACTGATTGACGGCGCTTGTCCAGCCTTAACAGTTCGACTGATTACGGAAGACTTTTTTGTCTTCTGGTTTTAGGTAGGCGGTAGGGGGACAGACCCCCCTCCTTTCCCGCAGATGGGAAGATGCAAACCGGAATTTTTGTGGACATTACCCTATCGTGATTATTTTTGGGACCGAAAAGGGGGAAGCGGTCCCCCTCCCCACGCTAGTGAGACGGCGCGCGCACGATGCCGTTTAATGTTACGGGACGTGTATAAGAATAGTTAAGCTCGTCTTTCGGTTTGGCTTGTCAGAGGAGGCCGGCCTCCTCCCCCACCCTCTGACGGGTGGGGTCGATTTGCGCATCAAATCGGCTAGAAGCCGTGCACATAATTTAGTTTTTATTTTTAGAGCTCTCTAAGATCGCGCTATATTATTTCTACATTTATCTAAGCTCACGTCTTACGTATTCGAACCCAGGCTCGTTTCCGTAAGCGGTGTGTGAGTTTGACATTCTGTCAGTCATACGTTATAGCTGTGTCACTATATGTAAGATTTCATCGCTCGACCGGTACGAGCGGTGTATATCGAATTGGTATCGGACAGAATTAGGCTGGCCACGTCTAATAACACTCGCTCGCATACAGTTCTGCAGCGGTGGTTGAACCAGCTTGCTACTGTTTACCTAGACGTTCCATGGGGAGGGTTGTGTGAAGGAGACAGCATTCTCTGTAGTTATGACTTCTACTCTAACGACCATTTATCTGTTTACAATGAGGAAACACAATTACTGGTATAAGATTCAAAATTAATTATGCAAATCGTTTGCAATTTGAATTTGTAAACGTTTCAACTGTGCGCGCTTGCATTTCTATACTGTTATGTGCAATCGATGTCTTTATAGGAAGGATCCCAAGAGTACGGATTGACTTCATAAAATTTAACAACACACGACGTTATAATGTGGACACGACGATATAATAGGTTTTTTATGGAATAGGGGGAAAACGAGAAATTGTAGCCTTTTTTTACGACTACCAACTTCCATGAACATCCACATAATTACTATGCCGACGCATTGCGCTCCTTTCGCCCCCTACCGGCTCCTCATAAGCCGCAGGAAGCCATCAAGGAGAGCAACGCATCGGCATAGTAATTTTGTGGATGTTCATTGGCGTGTTAGTCGTAAGAAGATTGTTGGTTTGCCCTCCTATTCTATAAAAACAAGAGGAAAACTATGTTGTTATTGGTGATGGTTGTAAATAATGACAATTTAGACTGGTTTTACGTATTGTACGATTCATTCATTCTTAAGATAGTATCGTTAAATAGGTAAGAGATTTTATTCTCTTTAAGACTTTCGGAGATATACTCATAAGGCACTAGACGTTGTTAAAAACCAAAAATTATTTCACTTCGTATTCGATGAGTTTTTGATCACATTCAATATATAGAAACAACAGCTAGAATTATATTTTTCTCATCTCTGTATCGTCGATCGATTTTAATTTGTTTTATCCTATAAAGATTCTGCAACGACCAGACTATTAACATATTAAAAGAAACCGCGGCAGAATCCGTTAAAGTAGTTTATTGTGATATAAATTTTGTCCGTCATGTCTCAATTCCACAGCATCACTGCTACGAGTTATCTAAATTCCAGTCTAGTGCACGCTGGCGCAATCCCTTTACAGTGTTCTGAAGTTTATTTTTTAACAGAAATTATTAATAAACGTAGTTTATATAAACTTATTTATAGAGTTTTTATAATTACCGTAAGTAAGTAAAAAGTAGTACCACAATGCGGCCGATTTGGGCTAAGACTAAGAAGGAAGAGGTACCTCTTGCTCGCACATTACCTAAATAATGTTAGCTATGTTATGTTTTATTAGTAAGTTGCATATTGTATTGCAGCGGAACTGGGCCGGCACGATCGGGGAGATAACTCCGTCTCACATGATACCGCCGTCAAGTGATAGTGTGAGCGGTTGTCATTTTGCGCCTACCGTGCGGTTTGTGAGTAGCCGGTGGACCATTGGAGGATAAGAGGAAAGGAGGATAACGCATTTGATTAACTATTGCCACATACTGTACCGAACATCCTGCCACGCACTAAGTTTGCACGCACACCGATCTGCAGCATTTCGTGTCAGTTTTAACAACGCCGCAACGAAGTGCTGGAACGACCGGCCTCTACTCTTACATAACCTAAGTAACAAATGTAACTTAAAATGCCAATGTAAAGCTCACCCACTACTTGAACAACAAAGCGCAGAGACAGAGGCGTAATAAACATACAACGGACCTGTCGTTACTCAGACGCAGTTTGTATTCTTTTGTATTTATTATAAAACCTATAATGCATATATATATCCCCAGTCAGATCTGAAAGGAGTCTATCAGTTTCTTCTTGGACACTAGGGCATCCAGAGCCCCAAGCTCAGAAGACTCCCCAAAACGCATTGTATTTATCTTACTTTATATTTTTATTATAGTGTAGGGGGGCGAGGTACCTCCCCGGTCATGCCAGCCCAATTCCGCTGCAGCATGGCAGTACCTCTTACATCTTACATCGAGAATAGGATAACTTTGTAGTTTATTTTGTAAAGAATAAATGGATCCTATTCGGTATATTAATTAAAGGTAGATTAATAAAGGGGCACCGTATTCTCCAGGATGCTACAAGACGATGTAGGCATTATTTGCTGCAACTTGAAATTATTCGGGTAATACACACACAAGCTTGCCTCCAGCGTAAATTTATGTAAATTTCCGTTCCGACTGTCTTCACATGGAAAATGTACTAGGTATGTATGAATGTGTGAATATGTACGAATTTCGTTACTGAATTCAAACTTTTTCCGCACGAATTTTACAGAGGCTTAATGGATTTTGTACTTTTGATTGCTTTAATCCGTAGAATACTACAATGTTTGATTTTGGTAGAACAAGTAAAGAATTATGGATTATGTTAGCCCCGATGTCATCTGGTATACGTGTCACGGCTAGGACGAAGAGGAAAAAGGTAGATTGATATTAGTAAAGTTGATTTAGTGTTGCAAGACAATATAAAAGGAATATACGGGCTATAGAAATACATCTGTGCTGCAGGGTAGATGTTATAAAGATCATGCTGTTTGCCGTGGCCTAATGGAGGAGGGCCAGAGAGTAACAGTTTGCACAGCAATTAAGGGGATATCTAAGGATATCTGAAGTGTCCGAATCTACTTTATACTTTTAAATACGTCGAATGCACCTACTTTATACTTTTAAATACGTCACAATTTTGGTGTTTGTTGAAACATAGTTCTCTAGCAGTGGACTGGTGAATATGGATAAAGGATAAAGGAATAGTCCTGAGTCAGGAAGCCGCTGGTGCACCAAAGAAAACACTGCCTGACTCAGGCATGTTTTTTTTTGACTGCTCAATGCTGACGGATGTGTCCAGTTCAGCTGCATCGGTTACGGTAAGACACGTCGAGCGACGGTCTTGGTGAGATTGTGCTCGACAGTGACAGTGGCCACCTACTGCCCCGCAGATGGGAAGGGTGCACCTCGATAGCACTTTAATGTTACCTCTTTACCGAGGGAGGCAGCTGACGCGCGGCAGTTAAAGTTCTCCTTGCATTATCGTGGGGGCTGGCAGAGACCGTTGACCTATCATGACTGGGGGGAACCCTTTCCACCACGGACGGGTGGAACGGATCAAGCATGTAGTCCGCACAACCGCTGTAGTCGAATTTTAGCCGGTAATTCGGCCGGTAATAGCTATTGCTTAATGATAAAAATGATGATTATTCGACTAGCATCACCCCGTAAGTTTCGCCCGCATAACTCAGACCCTATTGGTCGCCACGTCATGCTATATTTTTATTATATTTTATTGATTTGCCAACAACAAATACAAAACTGCTTATTACAATTTACACTATTTTCATGGTCATGTTTACATTTGTATATCAATTACAGGTGTATACAGCATTAATAAAAGTACGTAACATATCTACAAATTACAATTAAAACATTAAAAATATGAATTTGAATTAAATAAATAAGAAAATATAAAATTAATAAGGCCAATAAAAGATTTTTCTGGAATACGTGAACAGATGTCGCAATAACAAATTAGTAAATGAAAATAAAAGTCAAACCTATACCTAACACAAGGATACCAAGGAAGAAATGACAAACATCGCAATTCCATTTCGAAATAAAATAAATTACTTAAATAATAGTTCTCATTCTTTTTTTTTTTAATTTGTTAGTTTTTCGTTCAAGATGTCTGCAGTAGTTTTTGCCTGTAGATCGTTATAGTATGGGTGAAATCCTACCCACATTTGTGCGTGTTAAGTTAGTAGAAAATACTTTGGCGACTGGAAATCTGGGACATATTCGCGGCACACTTATGGATAAAAGACCGAGAGTATCGGGTGCTGACATGATTCCATTTGCAATTTTAAACAATGAATTTGCCTCCGTACGTGTCACTTCTTGAATGACTGAAGCTTAAAATAACTAATCTGGACTCATAGTCAAGCGTAACATTGTTTATCTTTGTAGGCTAAATACCTCGTAAAGCTACGCTGTATACTTTCTAACCTAGCCATATGAGTCTGTTAGACAGGGTTCCAAATAGGATAGGCATACTCTGATGTTTCGTATATAGCCTTTAATAGCCTTCGTCGTTAATTGTTCTGTTCAACACACAAATATTATTTCAATTCGGGCCAGTAGTTCCTGAGATTAGCAGGTTCAAGCAAACAAACAAACTCCTCAGGTATATATTATTAGTAGAGATATAATAACTTCTGAAAACAAAACGGAATATAATAAGAAAGCGGAATATAATAAGGATACGGAGTATAATAAAAAAACGGAATGTAATAAGAAAACGGAACTTAATACGAAAGCGGAATATAATAAGAAAACGAAATATAGTAAGAAGGCCGAATATAGTAAGAAAGCGGAATATAGTAAGAAAGCGGAATATAGTAAGAAAGCGGAATAGTTACCGATTTTTTGAGGAACGAAACAAAGCCGTATCCTTTTGACTTCAGCGTCTGTGGATCCCTCACCACCCGGCAGTCCCTGCAACAAGAACAACAATAACAATACGAATAATAATAACAACAATAATAATAATAAGTGTGGTTTTATCACACGTAGTCCTGTGCTAAGCACCGTGAGGACATGTGTTACACGTACAAGATAACGAATTTAAGATTTTTTTTATTATATATTTAAGATTTTTATTATGGGAAAGAAAGGAAGAAAAATATAAACATCCATGACTTCGGGATTCGAACCCGCGACCTCTGGCGTAACGCGCGGACTAACCGCCACGTTACCAACTGAGCCAGCCGGCACTCGATACAATTGGAAGAAGACAATTGTACCACTGTACTACAGTCAATGCAACAATAAACAGTAAAATACAGGAGGAGAAACGCGCATTTGGAGATATTTTACGGCTACCGACGCCCATGAACATCCGCATAATTACGATGCCGGTGCGTTGCCCTTCTTCCCTTCCCCCAATGGGCCACCGGCTGCTCACAAATCGCATGAAACGTGACACCAAGGATGTCACTTTAAGACGGTATCATGTGGGTCAAATTTAGACTCGATCTGCGAACATATCTGAGGCAGCAGTTTGAGACAATCATTTTTTTATACTTAACGCAACAAGTACACACGATAAAACACTTAGTTTTATGTGCACTTTTTGTTTTTTTATTGCGAGCGTCAAAACGTTTTATAGGCTACCGATATCCGTATGATTACTATGCTGATACGTTTTATAGGCTACCGATATCCGCATGATTCGTATGCTGATACGTTTTATAGGCTACCGATATCCGTATGATTACTACGCTGATACGTTTTATAGGCTACCGATATCCGTATGATTACTATGCTAATACGTTGCTTTACCCCTCCTCTTCAATGGGACACCGGCTACTACGCCGGTGTCCCATTCTAGGGGATGTCGCAAAGATTCGTTTGCAATTCGAGAGAACGCAGCACGGCACTACGTCTTACTATATATACTCTTACATGTCGGTATACATAATCATATGAAGAGGTAGTACCATGCTGCATGGAGGAGGCACTGTCACACAAGGTGCATGACACTTCATCCTCCTATGCAAAGGAATTGGTACGGCACGACCGGGGAAGTACCTCTCGCTCACTCGATACCAGCTTAAAGAGAAAGCGTCGCTGTCGCGTTTCGTGCAGTTTTTGAGTAGCCGATGGCACTTGAGGGGGGGGGGGGGGATAGGAGGACGACGCATCCGCGTCACAATCGTGCGGATGTCGGTCGGAAAGGCGTCGGTAGGCGTCAAAAGGCTCCGATTTCCCGTTTGCCCCCTTATGCTATAAAAAAATCATAAATTCAAATAAATCAATTAGTAAAGTAAAAACTGTAACTGAGGCTAACATTTTTTGCAGCGGCGCCGTCGTGGTACTCGTGTTCCATGAGAAATTTTAATGAGTTATTCTCACTCAAATGTTGTTGCACAGCATCGAGAATATTTGTAAACTACTGCGCTGCAACTTCGCCCAAATTTAATGTTATGCGAGACGTAATTTTGATGTCTTTTTTTCGACGATACAATATCTCCCTCATGCTAATGGGCCACCGGAAAATGACTGACTGGAAACGGACGCATAGCATACACAGCAAACAATAATGTTTGTAAACAGGACAAATTTTATTCAAATCCATTTAGTATTTTAATGAAGTTGTTTTTGGCTGAAGGAGAAACAAATACACAAACTTTCGCATTCCTGATTTCTTAGTTTCCGCGAATGTTACACATAATAAAACAATTTCAACGGCTTTTATCGCGGTTTTGACATTTGTCATTTCAGTCTACCCATGACCATGAGAGCTGTAAAACTTCTGAAACTTCGGGATTGTAAAATACTTGATGAAATTTACACCATTTGATTGTTTGTTTGCATTGATTAGGCTACGAAACTACTGGACCGATATGAAAAAAATACCATTACAATATCACGTTATCAGTGATGAACATATTTTATAAACGTTTTGATAATTATAAAAACTTTGATAGTATAAACAAAATTTAGATTAAATATCAATCTAAATCCTTGTCTAAGCTATTAGACAGACGTTGTTCTGTCATAAATTTAGTTTGTTGCCGTTGTAACGTGTAATGTTTACGAGGCCGAAATTAACATTCATAATTTTTATATCTCAGCAAACCAATGATTTTTTGCCATATTTCTCGAAATGTAAACTATTGGTCCATAAAGACTTAGCAGACACACGTGACTAGTACTTAATAAGCCGCGATGAAATCCGTTAAAGCAGTTTTATTATAATTTCACATTAATGGTGAGGATATAAGCTCAATGCAGGTGNCGGCCATCTCTACTGAGAAGAGTCTTCTGCGTGGGACTCGCTGTTCTAACATTATCCTATTCCGCTGTGACGCCAATCCGACACGATCCGAGGCTCAGGGCCAACGGTTTAACGTGATCACCGAGGCACGGATTCATCAACATCACCATCAGCCGGACGACGTCCACCGCTGGACGTAGGCCTCCCTCATAGAGCGCCATAGATCACGACCACGAGCCACTTGCACCCATTTGAATAATCAAAATAAATGATTATTGCATAATGTCATTTGTGGTTATGTAAATTTTATAGCTGAGAATTATTCTCAGTTATAAACGCGTTATTATTCTAATACGAATAAGTTAATTAAAGTGCTACACTCAAGCCTCTGAGGTCTAAACAGTATTCACTTAAGAGGATTAAAGCCTCGCTGAACTGGACTATAAGTAATAAAGATTTGCATAGCAAGTGCGGCTCTGTTCGGCTAGGTCACACTGACGAACGCTAAACCCCAAACATTGTTCGTGTATATTTCAAATATATGACATATATAAATTTTAAAAAAATTAAAAGAAACAAAAAGTATAAGTAAGTAATAAAATATTAACAAAAAAAAAGCAGAATTATTAAAAATAAAATATGAAAAGATAAATGATAAAAAACATTTTTTTCGTATCGCGCGTATCGTAAAGCCAACACCGTTTAATTTTCCACCTCAAACATTTAACTAATATAAAGTTCAAAGTAAACTATTTATTATATTATATATTTATATTTCAAAGTAACTAATGAGTGTGTTATAGCTTATCGATCAAGCTATCCAATGGTCGTATTGTACTTTTAATTTAATCTATTAATCGAAGAAAATCTTTTAAAAATTGACTTGCAACGGTCTACATTCTGACCTACGTCAACCCGCTCCGGCTCGCTTCCTACGCACACATCTAGACTTCGCGGCGCATGTAACTATAAACAACGCTACTTTAGCGTTTCAACCGCTTTGCGCTCTGCTGTACTAAACGTTGCCAACAACTTAACTGTTTGACCTATAAGTCACGTTTCATTAAAATTGCTGGATTTTAGTATAATTGCTGAATTAATTACTTTTAAATCTAAAAGTGATTTAGGGACTTCAATAATTAGATGTGAGCGCAAATACTAGGCTATCGGAGCAGAGCACCACCTGTTAGAATATATCTAGTACCTCCTAAATAACTGATCGCCTTCTGTCTCTTATCATAGACTCATTCTATTGAATAAGTTTTTAATATGTTTAATGGAGTCTGTGACAACCATATAGGTGACTCAAGGGATGCAGTCGAATCGTGAGTGAATCTTCCTAAAGAATTCCCCTTAAATGCCTTAATCTTCTTAGAGAAGAAATTCGTTCCGCCCGCAGCTTGGGAAATATCCAAGTCTGTCCGTCCTGCAGAGCAACGAGACGCCGACACATGAAAGACTCGACACGTTTCAATGGCTCGACTACTTCTATTTCTGTTTCTACGTAGGAGACTGGCCATACATCTAATGTTTTCGCCGCAGGACGTTCCGGAATTGCTTCACTAAAGACTTGCAATGGAACGCTAAAGGCAAGGCAAGCAGCATTCACTGAAATGAAGGACGAATTGTTCGAGTTTACGCTCTCTATACAACCGAGGACATTCACAATTTTCGAAAAGAGATAACCGATCTGAAAAAGCAAGTAAAAGAAGTTGAGCGGTAGAAAAGGAAATCTCCTCCTTCCAACTACAAATCAGGCTTCATACTTTCATTAGATATAGTAGTAACAAATTTGTCAACCAAATCTTCACTCATTATTACAGGTGTCCGTAATATAAACATCCTCTAAGTAGATTATAGTAGTCGTGATCAAACTGGATATCTCAATATCTTAATCCACCATGGCCTAACATATGCTACCGGTAAACCCACTAGACTAAACAACTGTTTAGATCATATTTTTTGTACAGTCATCATCAGCTACAGCGCTGGGTGTCGCGTCTGTGACGCAGACATAACCGACCGCTACCCTGTTATTCTTGACTTACCTCAGGTCGCTCATATCGACTCAAAGTCGCTCCAAGCCAAATCGTTATAAAACTGTAATCGATTACTCCGGCTTACGTTGTTAAGTACTTTGGAAACAGAAGAATGAACATCAACATTAGGGCAAAATGACGTCAACATTGTAGAATCTTTTGTCAGTCGGATACAGTGTGACTAAGAGGAAAGTAGAAAATAAATACGTGTCACTAGGTCCAAGTACACATTAACGTAGTGCACTCTAGGTTTAATACGATGTATTTGCCACCGAGACAGATTTCATTCAGTGGCCCTCAAGTCCCACAACTACGAGATGGCTCAATTAATTTGCAAAAGTCACAGAAATATCTGTATTTCTACGATAAGAAAGGTGAAAATGGAATATGATGCAAATAAATTCGAAGATATTCATGGCAACGCAAGAAATTATGGAAAACAATAAAATTAGTTTGTCACCCCAATAAACCCAAAACAGATTTCTCCGACATATTAAGGACTAAACCTAACCGACCTGAATCCATTGCTCTTTGCAATGAATACTTTCCAACAGTATAATCTAAACTAGCTGAAGTAATTCTGTATAACTCGTTTACCACACAAAGAATTTTTGCTACCCAGACCGTCTCTATAACAGACTCCTGGTATGAAAAAGAATATGTTTAGAAAAATATTCTTTTTCATACCAACAGACGCCGCTTAGGTAGCTGAATAAGAAAGCTAAACACTTTTAGTGCCCCAGGCCTGGATACTATGACAAAAAACATCTTAAAAGAAATTAGAGGGCATATTTTCATCCCCCTGGCCCCATATATTTAACGTAAGTTTATCATCTGGTGTTTTCTATATGGAAAACTGCCGTTGTCACACCAATTCTCAAATCTGGGACATCAGATGACCCCAATACATTTACTGTGTACGCTCTCCAAAGTTCTCGAAAAATTGTAAATACGAGATTGGTAAACTTCCTGAAATCTTACAATCTGATATCAAATAGGCAATTTGGTAAGACCAAGCAACAAACCATGATGCTGTTAAATTACTTACCTACAACATTTCTTCCTATCTTGATAATGGATTCAGCTGTATGGCAGTCTTTCTGGACCTAGCAAAAGCTTTCGACACTGGTTAGATGCAGATTCTCCTGCAAAAGCTTGAAACGTAGGGATACCTGGCGTAGCTATAGACTGGTTTAAGCATATCTCTTAGGTCGGCATAACGTCGTTCAAATTCAAGGTCATGCTGAAAAATCTTTACAGTTACTCCAGCAATGATCTATATGCAGGAGCAGAGGTTCTACGAGTACGGAAACTATTTGTTATTCATGCATACCTTTTCGCTCATAAATCATTCATTAACTTCCCCCTCCACAAAGTTCTTAATTTAAAACGCAATTTTGAGCATCCGTTGCCATCCATTACAACCTCATTTGTAAAAAGATTTGCTAAATACAAATCAATCATTGACATACAATAACGTCACCACTAAATGTTCTCTTAGAGTCTGCATTTACACAGCTAAAACTAAACTCACCTACCTAGGACTGGACTACAATAAGACAGAGTGTTTTATCTCTGGATGGAACCATAGTGTAAAAATGCTTATTGTCTTCATGGTCTTCATGTAATCCAATACATAATTATATCCTTATTATTGATAATTATATATAATTAACTAATATAATAAATAATAAAAAAAAACACGAACAAGTTCTCCATAGGCCAGTAAACGCCGATGGTGCTATTCTCGAAGTCGTACACGAATACGTCTACCCCGGGTAGCTATTGCAATGAGGTAGATATAACTTCGAGAAGGAAGCCGATTGTAGGATTCAGTTGGTTTGGACAGAATTCCGGAAGCTTCGTCACATTCTGACAAAAGTCTTCCATCGATGCATTCTCCCCTGATGTCCTACGGGGCCGAAACATGCCCTTTCAATTTAGGATTGGTCCGCAAGTTTGCGGTAGCTCAATGTACTATTGAACGGGCTATGTAGGGTGTTTCTCTGTCCGATTGAATTTGCAATGAAGTCATATGGCAAAGAACTAAAGTATCCGATATCACGCGACGAATGAGCTCGATGAAGTGGCAATGGGCTGGTCACACACTCAGAAGAACAGATGGCAGATGGGCCAGTAAGTTTCGGGAGTGGCCGCGTCTAGGAATACGAAGTGTTGGTCGACCGTTCACCAGGTGGGAAGACGATCTCCGTGCAGTAGTCGGTCCGGGAAGGATGCGAGTTATACACAATATGGCAAAAGTTTAGTTTACTTAAAAAAAAAAAAAATATTTTTCACAATTTGGTAACTAAATTATCGAAGTGCTCGCAATAATCAATACGTTTTAGAAAATGTTCTAAGTATAAATAGCCTGTGTTCATCACAGATAATGTAGGGTGTAATTATATATTTTTTTCAATTCGGTTCAGTAATTAAGAATTCTATTCAATGCAAACAAACAAATAAACATACAATTAAATGTTTACTTTTTATAATGTTAGTATAGACTAGCTAGTCTATACTAACATTATAAAAAGTAAACAGAGAGACGTTTTGTAATAATAATTTGCTGTTATGGTAACGTGTAATGTTGAGATATTGAGCAGTATTGAGATTTTACAACCCGTTTTTAATGATTTACGTACAATATTTCAAATATATTCCTACAATCTTATCTGTTATGTATCTTGGCCATGCCATTCTGAATACAAAAATAAAATAATTATCGAGTTCCATCCTACAGTCATGCCGCTTACATACGTTTTGGGAGTTTAATTTAAATCTCTCTCTCTCTCTTTCTAATAATTCTCTAGATAGATAAGTAATAGAACGAATTTATACTTATTATAAAACCCAGTCCCCACAAGTAGTTTGGCTGTATGTGATCGATTTTATTAAAATATACTTATACCTATACTTATTTTATGTTATACTAGCACCCGCCCGGGCCTCGCCCGGGAATAAATTATGCACTAAACCTTCATCGGAAATCGCTATATGATATCTATACGATGATGGGAACTGCACGAATATGCATTCAGTAGACTTTGAGAAAATCGATCACATACAGACTGATAGGTTTTGGGGAATTTGTTATAAATTTGTACAGATAAATTAAAATGGGAGACTGGAGTAATGTGTTGATAAAATAAAATAAATACATAAATTTAACCGCCATTCTGGAAGTACAAAACCATTCGAACCCACAACATGGATATTGTTTCACATTACCAGCCATGACGAAAACTGTACATCCGTCTCTATCATACCCTTACAAGACGACATCCATCTCTCTCTATTTAACGGGTGAAATAAATTTTTAACGGTATACATAAAAGTTTATGGGATCTCAGAAAGTATGAAGTGTTTTTGAGATAAGTAAAGTTGGTGGGAAATCTATACCGAATTTTACTCGTAAACTATGGTTCGTCGCGATTCCGCTTTCCGTTTTCGAATTGGAGGACTTTTTAGGGTAAATAAACCTAAGATGTAATAAGGGTTTTTTGAAGTGACACATTTTTTACGATGCCGAAATGTCTTGGGTTAGCTGACGCATGTGGCATACTTGCTACGCTGACGTAGCAGATGATATACATATCATTTAACGTCGCTAGCTAGAACTGGCCTAATAGTCTATAATTTGTCATGACTTTTTAGCTAAATATATCTCCTGTATTGTTATTTTTAGCAAGTAATGATTACTTTTCATTTTGCATTGTTACTTTGTTATTTTGATGTAATAATACATATAATAATTTGGCAACAATGTAGCGTGGCACTATCTTTCTAAAAGTACTTGGCATACAAAGGAAAAAGCAACATGTTTTAAAATTTTTTTTAACAAAGTCTGTTAAAATATTTAGACGCCTTTTTATTAATACGGACGGCCATGGATATCCGTATAATTAGTATTCCGAAACGTTACCCGCCTTTCCTCCTCCCCTTCAATGGGCCACCGGCTACTTACAAACCGCACTAAACGTGACAGCTGTCGCTTCACGCCGGTATCATATGAGCGAGAGATACCTCCTCAGACGTGCCAGCTCAATTCCTCTGCAATGCAACATGACACTACCTCTTATTACACCTTAAAAAAACTCGATATATCGATATGGATGACCGGCTGGCTCGATTGGCAACGAGGCGGTCAGTCCGCGTGTTACGCCAGAGGTCGTGGGTTCCAACCTCGCCTAGGTCATGGATGTTTATATATGTATTATATGTGTTTCCATAATAAAACTCTTAAATACATGAAATTTATAAAATAATGTTAAATACGAGTATATTACCGTAGTCTAGTGCCTGTAACACAAGTCCTTGCGGTACCTAGCACAGGGCTAGGCTGACGTGGTGTGATAAGTCCACAGATATTATTATTATTATTATATAGAATACAAGAACTAGTGTTAGGACATTTAACATGTTTCGCAATAAAAAGGCCAGGTGTAATTATAATAGGACCTCAGACAATTTTCAAAGCCATTGTTTCAGCAGTTATCAGTTCAAAGTTAGAGTAGGAGCCAATGGTGGAAGTTCATATTGACACTATGTGTTGACACATGACGTACAAAACTTTAGGTTTAAAGTCTGACGCAAATATAGAATTATATTCTTTGATGTAGCAAAGGCGTTTGACGAGATTTGGCATCAAGGCCTCATCTTCAAATTATACCAGTTAGGACTGCCTGACAGGCTGGTACTGATAGTAAACAGCTACCTAGCAAACAGACAGTTCCGCTACAGAGTGTAGGGCACCCTGTCCTCCCCTCGTCCCCTCAGAGCCGGTTGTCCGCAAGGATCGGTTCTCTCTCCCACCCTCTTCAATCTGTACACCAGCGACATACCGCGACACCCCAGCGTCCAGCTGGCGATGTTCGCGGATGACACCGCATTGTACAATAGATACCTTCCCAACTACGGAGCCAAACTACTCCAAAAAGCCGTCACTGAACTCGGTGAATGGTTCTTAAAATGGAGAATAGAGGTTAATGCGGAGAAGAGTAAGTCCATACTTTTCTTGCTAAACCACCCCTCGCATAGCAGGATGGAAGGCACGAGGAAACATGCCTTCCATCCTGCTCTACGGTAACGAGATACCTAGAGCAGAGACGGTGAAATACTTGGGAGTGACTCTCGATAGGTGGATGAGCTTCAAGAATCACATAGATAACGTTCTGAAAAAGGCACGATTTGTCCTTTTTAAACTTTATCCTCTCATAAGCAAAAAGAGCAAAATGGCGTATAGACATAAGCTCACTTTGTATATTACATGCATTCTACCGATCTTGTAGTATTGCAGTGCAGCATTCGCGCACATATCCCCTGCCCAAAAGTAGCAGTAGCTAAGTCCGTTCAAGAACACAAACAAAGAAACACCAAGACACGCTCCCGCTGTAAAATGCCAATAGGGTCAACTAACGGATTGCAGTTTTTAGTCGGTAGTAGGTATCGCTTCACGATCTGAGCCCAGCGCACACTTCAGGCCCCTTTGGGTAGGCTGGATGGTGCGTAAATGCATTTTTCCTGCTAGAACCAATACGATATACACCGCTAGTACCGGTCGAGCGATGAAACCTTACATATAGTGACACAGTTTTAAAATATGATTGGCAGAATGTCAAACTCACACACCGCTTACGGAAACGAG
>JAFELO010003250.1:31252-72095 GCA_017140195.1 Eumaeus atala
CACGCTGTTTCACCCGCGTATACCATCCCCAAAAACGTCCTCCCCCCCCCCCCGAGATTCGTGAAGTCCGTTATTAGGGGATATCTGCATCCTAAAAGGAACCTAGCCGCAAAATTTATAGCTTGCAGGTGTTATAGTTTCCGAGATTTCGTAGTTACTAGCTGACCCAGCAAACGTTGTTTTGCTGGTTTGGTAATAACCTTTATCAATTATGGTATCATATATCGGTGAAGTCGTTTCCGAGGTGTAAGGTAACTAACATTGTGACACGAGAGTATAAGATAACAATGAAATTTTGTTTCTGAACGAAGTTTTAGGCCGCATGTGCCATTTCTCTAGAGACTACCCAACTATACATACTAGGTATGTAGTGAAACATTTCACCACTCCGATGGGTAGCCGATACGACACGATCCGAAAGAAATTATTAGCAATACATTCTTAATTGTAATAATCTTGTAACAAATAATTTATCCAAAATAATACTATTTTAATAATTGAGCAATTAAGTTGTGTCAACCCTATTAGCTTGATAAAATAGTACCCCCGAAATGTTACCCGCTAGGGAAATAGCAGTGCTAACGCAGACGAGCCTTCGAGCGCTGTTAGTCAACAACCGGTACAAACTGTTTGTTAATTTTTTGACCTACACCCCGGTCGTCTCATATACTACATACACTGATCTCTATACTTGGATAGCCGATTCAGAGGTCACCAATTACATCTAAAAAATGCAAGAAGTAGTGACATTGTATAATGCAGCGGAACTGGGCCTGCACTACCGAGGGGGGGGGGTACCCTAACAATTATGCAGATATTTATGGGCGTCGGTTGGCATCGAAAGCTTCCGTTATAGACAAAATAGAGCAAACCTTAGGACGGATGCGTATTAATATTCTGACAATTAATATGTTCAATATGTTAAACTTTTCAATATATGTTTCCTTGTTTGTATTTGCAACATGTTTATATAATATTACAGTAACATTTATACAGTCAGCTTTCATTACAAAATATAACCATCAATTTTATATAAAAATGTATGTATAAGAATTAAAATACATACTTGATGTATAAGAAAATAAAGATAACCGAAAAATCTAAAACAGTGTGATATAAAAAATAAATAAAAATAAAGACAAAATAAAGAGAAATTAAAAAATTAATAATAAGTGAAAGGCCTCATTAAATATGTATATAAAGTTTCTGCTCAATGAGTGTTCTTTTGGGGAAGATTTCTCAGGCTCTATACGGAGATGCAGAAAAAGTCGGTCTTCGATATTTAAATATTCAAGCCCATTTTTCAGAGCTCTTCTTTGTATCATATCTTATGCGCGCTCAGTCGTATTAGAGTCTGATGACTCTTGGTTCTGGATCAACCACTTGGGACCCAGTGACAATCTTAATCATATGAGGAACCAAATTTGAGGTGTTAACGGGACGTTAGCGGAATAAATGAGTAATTATAAATATAATTCCCCTGGTACTTTTAATGACCTGCGGCATCTGGCCATCTGACATGAGTCCACTTAAAGCCATGGTTGCTGTAAAGCTCCTGAAACTTCGGGCTTGCAATCCAAAAAAAAAAAATACGATTTAAATATTATTATAATGAGTAATATTCTCCGAAATTTAGGAAATGATATATTTTTTCAATAGGAAATTATTTTTTCTCAGTTATTTGTATTTCGTTATTTGAACCCAAGACCATGATCCAGCAAGTCCATAAAGCTTGGTAGTTTGATAACATGTGCGATTAGATTCAATATAGTTCTTAGTACAATTGAATGAGGCCATTGGCTATTACCAAGCTGACTCACATATTTCTTTAATTCTTTCATATTTATCAGCTATCCATATATAGGGATCAAAGACTTCGCAGTACCGGGGAGTGCGGGGAGAGGTGTAGGGAAGTGGGGGAGGGCACGGCCATTTAATCCATTCCAACGGAAGCAAATTGAATATTCCTCGCGCATATTATTTTCATATACGGTTCAATTGCATTTAAGTAAAACGTAATAGGGTTGCCACTTTTCAGTTTTGCATAATGTATGCGTAATAATAACGTGGCAAGTGCGAGGTATGGGACGTACATAAATCATGTGAAAATTAAGGTTTAATAAGCGAAATCGCGAGACCGATATGTAGTGTGGAAAATGTTACGCAAACCGCACCATCGGATATTCCGTAGTGAAACGCAGATATATTTCAGACAGGAATAACTAGCAATCCGCCCTGGCTTCGTCCGTGAATTACCTTAACAAATTATACACTTATATCTGCCCCGGGGATAGCTCTATCTATGGGTGAGAACTATATGAAAAACCGTTCAGAACACTTTGAGAAAGTCGATCACATATGGACAGTTCTACAAATTTTCATACGATTGTTACCAAAGAAAAGAAAGTTTCCCATGGAAGGTTTTCGAGTATAATTAGTTAAGGCAGTAATCCAGCTGCAATTATTATCGGGTGACGCCCTGATAACTGGTAGTATGAATAAATAAATATATTGAAAATTTAAAAATGATATAGGATTAGAAGTTTTTAATGAAGCTTGATATTTTTGAATATTAATTATGTATGTACAACAAATGTTAACAAAAAAAAAAAAACGAAATGTATTTCGATCCGACCGGTTTGTCCATAGTCCCCTCATGCCGATTTTATATTACATAATTCAAATTGGTGGCGGTGTTAGAGTAAGACATGAAATATAACAACACTCTTCGAGTTTCGAGTTTTTTTTTTTTAAGATGGCGTGGCGATGGCAGGAGTACGCGAACGTGAAAAATTTGTATGGATGTAGTTGGCCTGTAGGGATACCTAGTGATATGTGTATGCAGTGCAATAAATTGTAGGTTTGTGGGTTTCTGTTGCTACATTAGAGTGGAGAAGGGAAAAATGATACAAAGGAGGGGCTAATGGGCCCCATGGTAATGGGCGAGGATGATAACCTCACCCCATTGCACTGTCCCATATTTGGTGGAGTTGTTCTGTGTTGCGGGGCAACCCCTCTACGAGGAAGACTACGGCCTTACGGCTTAGGGGACTGACCAGCCATGGAGGTGCCCTAATGAATACTGATGGCACTCGCGGTGGTTTTTGTGGGTACTTGGCAATTCAAAAATAGTCTAAAATTATGTCAACATTATTTTCTGTTGCGTTGCCTTCTTGTCTTCCTCCCCTTTGTTGGTGCATCGAATACTCACAAACCGCACGTGACGCGATAGCATAGCATTCAATTTACAGCGGTCTCATATGATCGTGCCGTCCCAACTCGACTGCAATTCAGCATGACACCATCTCTTACTGATACCTAAAGTAATCTCAATTATATTGTAATAAGTGTGAAGTGGTTGGGACCCTGGGATTTAAATCCATATGGTTGCATTTAAAAACATCCAAACTTAAATAGAGAAGATGGCTGGGTTCATCCATCTGTTTGGGACCCAGTGATAAACATAATCAAGTCAAAAACTAAACATAACACCTCAAGACAGCAAGATATAATAAGTACTGTTTGCGTTAACCGGAACAAATAAATAATTATAATTCTTCGGGTACTTTTAACCAGCGACCACGGTTGCTGTAAACCTTCTGTAACGTCGGACTAGTTAAATAATTAAATAAGCCGCGATGAAATCTATAAGAGTAGTTGAATTGAAAATGGTAACATTCGGGTAAACTTCTGCACTTGCCCTTCTTTACCCTATGGTGACATGAAATCCGAGGACCGGAGCCGGGACTAAGGAGGGCTGCTGTCCCCCATAGAGCTAAGACGAGATGGGGGCTGTCCCTGTGTGCTTTGCGTATTGAATAATTGACGTACCCGTTCCTTTTCAATTCTATATAATAACCTAACAATAACCTAACCCCCTCCCCACCCTGAATCATCCTCTGGCAAATTCCTTGGACTACGAGGAAAATATTTTACTTCTTACTAAGGCAGGTGTTGGAAGTCTGATCATTGTGATGGACATAATAAATTTATAGAATCGAATTGGACAGCCCTAGACAGTAACAGAATATTTTTAAATAATGAATGCTTACTTGATCAGACCGAAAGCAGACAAATTGGATGTCCATCCCTTTCCGACGTGAAGTGTTTTTATATAAGCTCGTCTCTTTTTTGTTTTTGATTTCCATGTTTAATTCACGCTGAACTTGTACGGTGACCATAGTTTTGTTTATTTAGGGCCTTCTCATATTTGAGTCCCATTGCTTAAGTGATCTTAATTTAATGTAGTGTTACCATTTTAATCCAATAAAATTCTATAAAGGGGTCAACAAGGGGGGAAAAGAGACTATAGAGGATTAATTAAACTTTAGAATACGTTTATTTGATTATGGTCTCTCCACATTCACAATCCAGGACAGACTTAAAATAGTACAAGAACAACAATAGGATTAATACAGTTTTTGATATTGGTTAGTATAAAAATGAGGGGAAGGAGATCTAGCAGTTGTCCAAGACGGCTGCAACTTGGATGGTCCTTTATATGTATAATTATTGTTCCATAACTACTAACTATCACGGATTATCCTTTATTCCTTATATTCAATATTTGAATAATTTAGTGTTTAAGAAAAAGAAAAATTAAAGGAGTAGAGCTCTGAAAAGGAGCACACAATCCATAAGATTCCGTCGCATTCTCTTAGATTCATGAGCTAACTAAAATCAGGAAAGATATAAACTCCAACACCAAAACAACAATATGAAACATGGCGTCGGTAAGAAATCATGAAGTCACCCTTCTATATGAAATATTAATTCGTGCATTGTGTCACGAATATGTAAATTCCCGGGTAAGAGAAAAAACTATTTAATTATGACTTGGCGATGGCAGGTAGCGTCAGCCATCGCAAATACATCCATCCACGCCATCGCCAAAAGGAAAAAGAGTGACATTTCTTCAACACAGAACACATTGGGCCTTACAGTCAAAGATTTCATTGTGTTATTCAACGGAAATGACATAATCAATATCAGGGGCAAATTCAGCGGCAGAAAAACACAGAGCGTTCTGAGCAACACAGTGGTATCACACAACGACGACGCTCCAATTACAACCATATGGGGTACCACTTGGTATTGTTATTGGATATTGAAAATGTCCCAGAGATACGTTCTGGTCTGCCCACAGATCGAACCAGTGGACCACGTTGCAGTTGGAGATTTTTTTATGCTTTACGAATACAAAACTGGAAGTCGAATCCTTATTACGACTAACAACCTAAGTGAACATCCGGATTACGATGGCCATGCGTCCACCCATTCAAAGGGCCACCGGCTAATCGCAAACCGCACGAAATGCAACACACCGAGAATGTCATTTTACGCCGGTATCATGTACGAGTACTACTGGCACACATGCCAGTAGTACTCGCCCGGTCGTGCCGGCCCAGTTCCGCTGAAAACCTCTTACCTAAAAATGGAAGATTCAGTAACAGCTTATTGATACTCTTCCACCATAACAGCCCGCATGATTGAGAATATACCTTCTTTCACTTGGTATCAGTGTGGAAAATGAAGTACCTACGCTGTCGGTTTTTTGTACTATTGGTAGATAAATAAGCAGTCGGAGCCATTTGCTGATTATTGAGCCGCACTGTTGTCGCGTATGCAGATACGTCATCCACTTTCACTGTTCAAGGGCCACCGGATACTCACAAACCGCATGAAACTTTCGGTGTATCGTATGCGTGGATGGTTCCTCCCTAGTCATGCCAGCCTAAATCAGCTATCAGACAGATATACTGGCATGTGTGCCAGTAGTACTCGTACATGATACCGGCGTAAAATGACATTCTCGGTGTGTTGCATTTCGTGCGGTTTGCGAGTAGCCGGTGGCCCTTTGAATGGGTGGACGCATGGCCATCGTAATCCGGATGTTCACTTAGGCTGTTAGTCGTAATAAGGATTCGACTTCCAGTTTTGTATTCGTAAAGCATAAAAACTCTCCAACTGCAACGTGGTCCACTGGTTCGATCTGTGGGCAGACCAGAACGTATCTCTGGGACATTTTCAATATCCAATAACAATACCAAGTGGTACCCCATATGGTTGTAATTGGAGCGTCGTCGTTGTGTGATACCACTGTGTTGCTCAGAACGCTCTGTGTTTTTCTGCCGCTGAATTTGCCCCTGATATTGATTATGTCATTTCCGTTGAATAACACAATGAGTACACGCAGTTTCTCTATTGGTGACTAAGTCTATAAACATCCGCACAGTAGACAAGCCAACGCGCCAGCATTGTTTGCTCATCGTATTTAAAATGTAACCATTGCCGAAAAATAAAAGGCGATGATCGTATGACTTCTAATCGGCAGCTAAAACTGATGATGATGATGAGATGACGTCACAAAGGTATGATTAACGGGGCTAAGCAGTTGGGCGTTGCGAGTCATGAATGGCAAAACATTATGCCAGCGCATGCTCGGCCTACATACATAATTACTGAGACATAAGGCCCCTTACACGTGGCGCTGTTGGAACACCGGCGTCCGACAGTTTCAGGCGTAAAGCCTGTCACACATGTGGCGAGTGTAACATACAGCACTTGGGGTGAAATTGGCCTTATTCCATTCGATTTTTCTATAGTATAGAGAGGTAAGCAGACTACCGACGCACATAGACATCTGCATAATTGTTTATGCACATGTGCTCCCCGCTAGCCTCCTCCCCTCCAATGGGACACCAACAATATAACAACGCACCAAACGTATCAGGCATTGGTGTCATTCGGTGGTGGAATCACGTGGAGATGGGACCTCCCCCAATTACCAATCCCATAATATTACAGTCTAATTAAACAAAATTATTTTGTTTGTTTCCTTTTTGTAATAATATAAAATAAATTTGTTTAATTAAGCTACAATATTATGAAACAGTTCGAGGTCTGTGTAATTTGAATAAACATCCAATGTGTACAATGTTTTAGTAAACGAACTGAAATTGTCAAAGAGCTGAAATTTATCTAATTTCATAGTTTGCCCTTGCAGCATTAGGATAGAACTACAAAAGAGAAGTCTCCCTAAACCTGAAGACAAAAAAGTCTTCGTAGTCAGTCGAACTGTTGAGGCTGGACTAGCGCCGCCAACCAGTATTAGGTCCCTCCGAAAAAAAAAAAAACAAAAGAGAAGCATCCTTTACTAGCCGACCCGTGCCAACTTATAAAGCGTCAACATTAAATTTGTCAATTTATAATTATCTAGAAAAAGATGAATCGGTCTGGATCAACGGAGGACCTCCAGCTCGCATGATACCGTCATTCGCGTTCGGTGTGGAAGGGCTATGCCAACGAAATACGTGATAGTTAGTCAAGTGCTATGCCAAACGAAATGTGAAGTATTTAGGGAAGCGCAATGCCAACGAAATACGAGGTATTTAGGGAAGTGATATGCTAACGAAATACGAGGTATTTAATTCTCATTTTCATTATGAGCCCTTATCGGACCACATGTGGACATAGGTCTCATTCTATGAAACCCAAGACGGCTACCCCTCCGGACCAGCTACTGCACGGAGATCGTTTTACCACCTGGCGAATGATCGACCAACATTTCGTTTTCCTAAACGCGGTCTCCACTCCATAACCTTGCTCTGGAATGCTGTCCAATCTAACTGAATCATTGTATCAGCTTCCTTCTCGAATTTTTGTCTACCTGATTGCAATAGTTGCCCGAGCTAGACGTATTCGGCTACGACTTTGAGAATAGCACCATCGACGTTGACTGGCCTACGGAGAACATGTTCGTTGAATATGAACTTTGACTTGCCCAAGTTCATTCTAAGGCCAGTAGGTCGTGAGAATTCATTTAGGCTCGTTGGAGAGCACGCAAGTAATGTTGCACATTACCTGCAAGCTCTCCGACGAGGTGTTAAGGGAAGAGCTATGTCAACGAAATACGAGGTATTTGTATGTAACCTTTTTTACGTTAATTATCTCTCGTCACTGAAAATTATTTAAGTCAGAGATTTTTAATAATAATAATAATATCTATGGACTTATCACAGCACGTTAGCCTAGTCCTGTGCTAAGTACCGTAAGATCTTGTGTTACAGGTACTAGGCAATGGAAATATATTTAATACTTTTATAATAGAATATATATATATATATATATATATATATATATATATATAAACATCTATGACCTCTGGCGTAACACGCGGCCTTACCGCGACGTTACGTTACTAACTGAGCCAGCCGGTCGTCAATTTTTTTATTATTTTATCATTTATAAATTACATTTTAACCGTCGTGGGTATTAGTAAACGTAAACGAATAGTTCAAGCCTTTTGCTGCTGATGCCCATAAACATCCGAATAATGAATATGCGTATGTGTTAGCCTCCTTCCCACTCACTCTCCAATGGGCCACCAAAAACTCACAAATTGCAACAGCCATAAGTGTATACTTTTCATTTTATTTTATTTTATATACAATAAAACACATATAATTATCTATGATAAAGTATATAAAGAAAGCCGCTATCTTCCCACGGTTTTATTCTCATACTGGTGCTCCTACCCATTGTAACTTCATAGTATATGGCATATAACCTTCCTTTAAAAATGGCATATCTATCATTGAAAGACTTTTTCAAACTAGAACACATAGTTCTGAGAATAGCGCGTCAAACCAAACAAACTTTACCTAATACTTCGTCGGCCATAAAGTTCCAATAAAAAATGTTACATTCGAATTTGGAGTCTGTCATCTTTATACGATTGTTCATTGTGTTTTCTCATTTTGGCGCCAATCCATCGTACATTAATTTGCCATTACAAAATGGACTGGCTCATAAAGGGAACAGAATCGCTGTTGTTGCAATACAAATAGGTGGCAGCCAAGTGCAATTTTTAAAACTCTCCATACACTTTGCATTAGTCAAATGTTGGTGTACCGGGCGATGAATACGGAAATGGTGGTCAAAGCAGCAAGGGAAAGAATTTGAACAAATCCTGTCCGTAAGCAAAGCATTTTATCTTGGGAAGTGAAGATATCACCTAGAACCTAGTCGTGTGTTTTAAGAGATGCCTTAGGATATATATATACAGCCTATAATAGACGCACTATAAATCTTAACTGATAAGTTAAAGATTAATAGGGTGGTAAAATAGAAACAAGTACTGTATCGGTACGCAGAGGGAGGTCACATAGACATTTTGTTTACGGATGAGATTTTTTCATACAATTCAGCAACATTTTAACAAACAAAATTACCGTATTTATGCTCAAAGCTCTTAGGAAGCTTCTCAATTAGTCGACAGCGCTCAACATGGGCATTATCCAACTTCAGCGATGGTTTGGTGGGGTGTTAGCTATGAATGTGGGACTGAGCCATGTTTTTGTGAAAAAGGTATCAAAACATAAAGTACCTTCACGCCTATTATCCCTGAAGAGGTAGCCAGAGAGGTGCTAATACATCCACAACTCGTAGGTCCAGTAGATATACTAGAACACCCACGACTAGCCAAGATACTGCGGCCCATGATGTCATAGATGACAAGCCTATGGTAACTTCTGGCACATTTCAATCAACCCCGGACAATGTATCAGAATAATCTGAAAAAAATAATTGCCCGTCCTGGGGATCGAACACAGGACCCTACGTGGCTGATGGTCTTAACAGGCGACACCCGCACTGTTACATCACAGTGGCGATCGGAACATCTGCACAAACGTGTCAGGGTACCATCATTGAGAAGATAGTTAATTCCCTGAATAACACCATATTCAATAACTAAGTACGGTCTTTCCAGCAAGACACTGCACCTGGTCGTAAAGCTCGGTTCCAAGCCGTATTGTTTGGAAGCGAACGTCGCGAACTTTATCAGAACTGAAGAGTGGCCGTCGTCTAGTGCAGATCTTAATCCGCTGGATTATGATTTATTGTCAGTTTTAGAGAGTACAGCTTGCTCTAAACTAGACGCCATGATCATTTGGTGTCTCTACAACAATCCATACGATTGGCACTGAAGAATTTCCCCATAGAAAGAGTGCGTGTTTCTATTGATAACTTGCTTCAACGTTGAAAGCACTGTATTGGCCAATGGAGACAAATTCGAATAAGCTTTCTATATTTTTGACTTATTTTTATATTTGTGTATTTAACTAACACACTGTTAAAGTAATAAATGTTATTTGCAATTAACAAATATATTTTTTCCGTTACAATATTGATGGCAGCGGATTTATATAGGGGAAGTGGCAACGAGTTCGACGCATGTGAATGACTATGGGCGTCGGTAGTCGTTAAAGAAAATCAATTACTCATTTGACCCCTAAAAAATGAGTATGTGTACACTAAAAGATATATGAAGTTAATAAATTTCATTGTGTAAGAAGGAATGATATTCAAATAACGACATTACTTCCGCTTGACTGTTTCCGCCATATATTATCTTACGATTCGCTTTTAGCTAATCAAAGGCCAGCGACCGTCAATTATTATTCTTCGATTCATAGGGTGACATTTAGATGTAATAGATGGCTCTATTACACACATAATTCGTTGTAAAATGTATAATCTGGTTTTATGATGAATTATAATCGATCCCTAGGTTGAAGCAGTGTCTTACAATTGGCCATTATAATGTGTGGCATAAAATGAAGCGAATACGACATTGGAGATTAGTAGGTTTGCTTGAAGGTTTGAATACAATAAGTTGAAAGTTCCAATCGGCTATCTGAAAGTATCAGCGGATAAACTAGAGCACCCGACTCCAACTCGGCACAAACGGCCTCATTTCAATTCTTCAGTGCCAAGTTTGTTGCCTGTTCGGTCTTCCGGCCGCCATATTTTTATTTCATTAACAGACAAAAATATGGAGGGAATATTTAATAATTCACTTTCAGTTCGCGCTGTTTTATGTGTGGGTTTGGTATTTTTTATTCCTTTATATCGCGTATGTTTTGTACGCACCGAAACACTACAGATTTTTTTTTCGGATGGACCTTATGTTGTGGAAGCTAAGAGCAGGCAAATATAGCTCCATCGAATTGCTATGAGTGCCCGTCCCACGACGAGATTAGGTTCGGGATCGAAAGAGGGACCTCCCTCTCTTCCGCAGATTGTAGAGATGCATCCTGGCAGGAGTGTCCACACCCCGTCATGTCACCTGTGACGTCAGGAGTAGTTAAATGGCCTCGGACGACGTTTGGATCATGGAGAGAATCATGACGGGGGTGGTAGGGATGGAGGGCTCAGCAAAGGTTACGGGGTGACGCAAGTGTCTCGCTTAAATCCAACAGTACCTCCTCTGGCTGATATCCGAGTAAAGCCAGAAATGCATTATATTTAGATATATGTATATATTAATAGTTCAATACCGTGGCGCAGTATGGACTCGTTTAGACATAGCAGAGTCACATTAGCTAGGACGTTTTATGTCAATGTGAGTGATGAGTTTGCCACTCGCTAACTTAACCTCAGAAGTATTTAAAGGAAATAAATATTTAACTTCAAAATGTAGACCACTTGAGGCAAACAGTTTGATCCACTGAAGGCTTCTAGGTGCATTTTCACGTGACTCAACACTGCCGACTTTCTTCAGTCCGTTTCATAAATATCCAGATGATGGTAATACCTAGAACTTCTGTCGGAATGTCAACTATGGCATCCTACCCCCTTCCTCGGTGGTTTACTTACTGCACAACACAAGCGTGTCAGACACAATGAACCTCACTCTCTATACCTTCATTTCCGTATGACGAGCAGTGGCATGGGCAGCTCAACATCACGGAAGACGGGAGACAAATATGGATGAAGACCACGTCGTTTTGTGTCGCCTGTGCCTACAGGACTGTACCACAATCAACTTCTCGATTCCGGACTTTTAATCGTTTTGGCTCGGCTTCGATTTTGATACGGAATGTTGCCGAGACTTCACTTTCTTTATCAGAATATACAACTAATATGTGCGCTGTCTGTATTAAGCAGCTTGAGGACTTGTGCTACGGGTACCAGAAACAAATATAATATATAGACAAACATCCATGAACCCAAGTCATCTTCGATCCAGCGACCTCTGGCGTAGCGTGCGCGGCATACAGCTGCGCCATTTATCAATTTTCTTCTACAATTTCACAGCTTTATGGATTTCAAATACCCCACAGCTGTGGAGCATAGACACATAATACGGAGATAAAGTTTGTGCAGAGTCAAGCCGTAGTGGTCGATACTCGGTCAAAATGAAACATTCTTTGAACAGTGTTTAATGTTTTAGTGTGGCGATCGACCAACTAAAATGACTTTTCCTGTGAAAACGCGGTATATGTTTCGAAGTTTATTTTTCATTAAACTACTTAAAGGCGCGCAGTAACATTTTTCGTAGTGTTGAATGAAGTTAAGAAAGATAGTGGTCAAGCGTAACTTTTATTGAATTCAGAGTTTTATTCGTTCGAATATATCACTGTGTTGTAACGGTACGGGTGTCGCCCGTTAAGACCGTTAGCCGCGTGAGGTCTTGGGTTCGATCACATGTCGGGCAACTGTTATTAAATGTTTCTCAGATTATTCTGAGCACGCATTATATTGTCCGGGTTTGGAATGTGCCCGAAATGGCCATAGGCTTGCCACCTAAGACATCATGGGCCTCAGTACCTTGGCTAATCGTAGGTGCGCTAGTATATCTACTTACGAGTTGTGGATGTACTAGCACACCTCTGCCCTACCTCTTCGGGGATAATAGGCGTGAAGTAACACATCATGCGAATATGTATTCGAATCTTTGCTGCAAAATAATTTTTAGTGGGAAACATATTTATCAAATGCCTCTTATGTCCTCGAATTATTTGAATGTAGCATCACCCCGCGTAACTCTCGTCCTATTAGTTGTAGCGATGTGGTATATAGCCTTCTCGATAAATGGACTATTCAACAAATAAATAATTTTTCAATTCGGTCGAATAGTTCCTGTGGTTGAAACAAAGAAACTCTTCAGCTTTATATTATTGGTACAGACAACAGTGGTGCGTATGATACGCGGTTGTTCTTTGGAAACAAGTAGTAATTTGTAATTTTAAAGCGCACATGTCTATCAGTCTAACTGTTTAATTTATTATACTATTGACGTAAGAGAATCTTGGTAATTACTCGTTTGTCCCCCTATACTATAAAAAACAAAAATTTTGCAATATTTTATATATATATCAATAACAAATTTCTCTTATCAGACGGCATCAAGAATCAATCTGACGATATATCATAATTTAAAGTCCGTTATACTATTTAGGCAGTAGCAGGGAACAAAAAACATACATACATACATACATACATACATACATACATACATACATACACACATACATACACACATACATACACACATACACACACATACACACAAATACATACATACATACATACATACATACATACATACATACATACATACATACATACATACATACATACATACATACATGCATACATATATACATACGTTCGAAAAATTAGCTCCAATACCAATGTTATGTGTTTAGAACTCCAGCAGAATAAACCTTCGCATAGCGATGGAATCAATAATGCCAACGAACGCATGTAAAATAACAAAGCGAGTCATTTTAAAGCGTGGATTCAATTTTTTGTATCCACATAAAGAACAGGTAATACAGGATTCTATTGGGGCGAGATAGAGTTAAATATTGGCTGTTTGCACCCGTTGGACGTTGGGGATCGCCCATGCGTGAGATTTCCCCGGCGTTAAATTATTGTTCTGCATGATTTGGTTCTTGTAATAAAAATGTACTTTATATACATGCGACGTTGTACATGTGTTCGAAGTTTGTATTTTGCACTCATACGTCCCAAGAGGATATATATGTTAATAATGTTTTTTTTATTATTGGAATAGGTACACACTGATCTGGTGTCTGTGATTTAAAAGGTGTGCTGCTTCGTTGTACTTCGCCTGGCTTATTTTAGCTAACTGCATGGAAAGCGTAGAGCCTTCTGCCCACCCATGCCATTTTGCTATGCGACATTTACATAATCTCTTATAATATACAGCCTTATTTAAAATAACTGTTAAGTAAAAATTCATGCTGTGCCTACTCTTGATGACGTCTAAGGATTAGAAAAACCAGCAAATAATGAATTCCTGAAGTTATTTCGAAAACAACTGAAGCGTCTTTCCGAGCGGTTAGCGCCACAAAAGGACCCCGAGAAAGCTCGAGGAAGCTTTAAGCACGCCCCACCCCTTAACATAAATAAAAGTTGTAAAGGTAAAGAAATGAATTTTATCGAGAAAGTTCCGTGGAACTTTTTGAGTTAGCGTCCCGGCTCTCTGTGTACGTTTAATTTGTGATGCCCCGTTCGTTATTAAATATTCTCAGTGTTAAATGAAGGGACATCAAAGTGATAAAGGCAATGTGTTATGTGTAAATATGTACTCCAACCATGGTTCAAGTCTTGTCGTGGTAATGATAGACACCTTGGGCGAAGCCAATTGAACCGAGGGGACTGTTCTGTGTACTTACCGCTCTTACGCTAGGGCACTCATTTAGTAGGAGAAGGAGACGCATTTCCGTACGGGGAAAGGGGCGAGAATGGCAACCTCACATCATTGCACTAACCCAAAATTGGAGGGGTTGTACTGTGGTCTGTCCCTTAGGGGACTGACTAGCCGTCGTGGTGACCTAAGTTATAGTTTCGAGGTATCTCACCATAGGCAATGATGGCACTAGCGGTGGTTTAAGTGCAGCAGCGAGTAAGTAAGGATCTCAATGTGTTGCGAGTCCTGCACACAACTGCAGAGTGTGGTGAGGAGACGTAAATGACTTTGCCCGCTTTTGATTTTTTTTGTATAGTATTGTAATCTCATGGTTTCATAGTATGCATGGTCAATCATAGATCATGAAGTGAAGTGCAATACAAAAGTACAATCCCTTATCTATGAAACCTCATGGACAAGTTATAAGTGTGTCGGGATCTCAGGAGGTACCCCCCGGTCGTGTCTGCTTATTTATTATGGATGCATGATAAACTCCCAATTATGCTATTCTACTTAAGCACTATTCGGGACCAAGAAAGATTTCCGGATTTAGTACAAACGTGAAATTACTGTAATATTCAGAATATTACACAATATTCACAGTATTCCTATAAAAATATACGGCAAGAGTTGTGAAATGAAAGTCAAACTTTATTTTAAATTACTGTTCGGCTATCGAGAGCGATTTTATAGCTCAGAGTATCCGAGAGAGGATTTTGCTTTTTGTTTCTTTGTGGCTGTTTAAATATATATGGTTAGAAATAAATTCGAAATTCATAAAGGTGTCGCAAGCACCCCGATTCTCTTTGACTCTCATGAGAACCCCGATTTTCTTTAGCTATCATGAGAGCCCCGATTCTGAATAACTGTCATGATAATCTCTTTAGCTGTCAGGACAACGCCGATCTCCTATAGCCGTCATGATAGCCCCGACTCTCTTTAACTGTCATGAGAACCCCGATCATCTTTAGCTGTCACGAGATCCTCTATTCTCTTACGCTGTCACGAGAACCCCGATTCTCTTAAACTGCCACGAGAACGCTTTAAAAGCTGAACACACGCGTGCTCCAGTCTTTTCAATCCTGATCACGGCTTACGTTGTATTTCGAACGCGAATCGTAACCCTCCCGTCAGAGGGAGGTGCGAGGAGGCCGGCCTAATGTGATAAGCCATACACTAACAAGCTCAATTATCCTTATCCACGTCACCGCAATTTAAACGGCATCGTGCGCGAACCGTACCACTAGTGTGGGGACGACCGAGAAGGGGGAAGCGGTCGGGGGACCGCTTCCCCCTAGTCGGTCCCAAACATAATCACCATAGGGTAACGCCCATAAAACATTCCGGTTCACTTCTTCCCATCTGCGGGAAAGGAGGGGGGCCTGTCTCTCTAAACCTGTAGACACTACGCTAGTCTTCTTCGCTAGTCCGAAGAACTACTGAGGCGGGAGCAATAGCGCCAACAACCGGTAGTAGGTCCGATACAGTTTATCTCTCTTGCGTCGTAGAATTAATGTCGGTACATAATAAGAAATACATTTGCTCTAATAAGGGTAAAATATGTAAAAATTCAATAAATTAATAACTTAATCATTTTTATTTTTGACATTTTATGATGATGTATATGTTTCACCGTAGTGAAAATTCTTAAATATATAATATATAATAGAATTTCTTGAATTTTAGTATTAAATATATTTCTGTCGTCTAGTCCCTGTAACACAGGTCCGGACGTTACTTACCACAGGACTAGGCTAACGTGGTGTGATAAACCCACTTATATTATTATTATGCAGATGTGTTGCCCACCTTCACATCTCATCCCCTTTGGAAACTCACAGACCGCATGAAACACGACAACGACGCTGTCACTTTGCAGCGGTATTATATATCCTTCCCTGGTCTTGCTGCTATAATCCAGCATTACATACTAGGGTTGATTGATAATTGGCGGAAACGACGAACTTAAAAAAAAGATAGGCAAACAAAATTTACTACATTATATTCTATCATCTTCTCGAAATTAGAACGCCAAATTTGAATTTAATCGAACTGATAGAATTTGTGTGAGGGGATCTCAAACTTTCTCTGCCGTACATTTCAACAATGGAATGGCACGAAATCCGTGTGGTGATAAAGTTTTACGTTTTAAAAGAGGAAACAGGCAATCATTATAATCCTGAAACAAATTAACAATCTAAGCGATGGACTTGAGAGTGGAAAACCTTCGCCGAAGAAAGCAAAAATAGTTTTGTCGGCCGGCAAAGTGATGGCAACTGTTTTTTGGGATGCTCGAGGGCTTATTTTATTGGATTATTTCCAAAGAGTAAAAACAGTATGTGGCTCTCCACATGCAAATGCAAAATGTTTGCAGCAAGCTTGCACAATACTCTTATTGTGTAAGCTTGCTGCAAACATTTTGTGAAGAAATCCGAAAGAAACGGCCTCATTTAGCCAAAAGGGAAATTTTATTCCACCACTACAACGCACCTGTGCACTCGTAAGGGTTGTATTTGCCAAACTCCATGAATTGCGATTCGAATTGTTAACGCATCACCTCTATTGCCCAGATCTGGCCCCGTGTGATTTCTACTTATTACCGAATCTCAAGAAATGGTCAGGCGGTCGAAGGTTTTCATCAAATGATGAAGTCATTATCGCCGTAGACGAGTGCTTTAAGGGGAAATAAAAACATTTCATCAAACTGGCGTAACAGCTTTGGAGAAGCGCTGGACTAATTGCATCGAGGTAGGAGGAAACTACGTTGAAAAATAAAATTATTAAAGTTTCTCTTTGTCGTTTCGGATCCTTGAAATGCACCCTTCGTATGTCTATGTATTAGTAATATGGTACTACCACTTAGTAGCATGGTACCACTAAGTAGCATGGTCTACCTCTAAGTAACATAGCACTACCACTTTGTAATATGGTACTACATCTTAGTAGAATGGCACTACCTATTACTAGCATGGCATTAGTACTTGTTAGCATGGCACTACCTCTTTGTGGCACTACAACTTTATAGCATGGTGCTACCCCTTATTAGCATGGCACTACCTATTACTAGCATGGCACTACCTATTACTAGTATGGCACTACTTCCTGTTAGCGTGGCGCTACCTCTTATTGGCATGGCACTACCTATTACTAGCATGGCACTACTTCCTGCTAGCGTGGCGCTACCTCTTATTGGCATGGCACTACTTCTTAATAGCATGGCACCTTTTACAAACCAATGACTTCACAGCAAAATACATTTACACACAGTGATCGGTTAAAGTGAGACCCAATGGAGTGAGTCTGGCCTTGTACTGAGGTGCCCATTATCTACTAGCCTGGATGGGGCTAAGGCCAAGGCAGATCACAGCCAGCCATCACATGTCATAAAAATTTCCCACAGCAGTTGTAGTGAGATACCTGCAGATAAATGCACATAGAGGGGGGGCGGGAAGGCGGGAAACGCATCGGCATCGTAATTATCTGGAAGTTCATGGGTGTCGGTAGCCGTAAAAGGCTCCGATTGCTCGGTTCCCCCCCTATTCTATAAAAAGAAACTATTAATTTTATGATTTCACAACTTTAGCTGTCTTAGTTTGTGTCGAAGGGCATTTATGTACCGTACAACCGGTCGTGGGTGAACCGGAAGGGTGTGTCTGGCTCGGCATGAGAGGCCACTGCCGACTGAGAACCAGAAACCTTCGCCCTCTGTATTCGAATGCCCAGGGTCAATCAACAAGATACTCCAGACGGTCTTAAGGAAAGTACGGGCCGCTCTCGATCACGAAAGGGTTCGCTTTGATTATTAAACCGTCCTCGTTGACGTGGTAGCATACCGGGTTCTGCGGGAATGTAATTTAAAAAATCAATACCCTAACAGATTACCAACTAAATACTTAATTTGATCGGACAACCATGCCGAAATAAGAAACGGCCGGCATACAGCATATTAAAATAAAAATCGTGTTAAAAGCAAAAAAAAATAAAATATAACAGTAACGAGTCATGAGTATGGCCGGAAAACTACTAAGAATTTTTCACCTGGCACTAGAGAGTAGTTGCACACTTGACTCGGCCCGGTCATTCACATGTTTTAATCATATACAAGAGATTCTCTCACACTGTTTCGTTCTATTTTTAAATGTGCTCTATAATTTATGTTTCATTTCATAATGGCGTATTCTAATTTGAGGGTGCGTTCATCATTAGAGTAGATAGTGAATTTCTATGTTCGCGCTCCCAAATTATTTTCTTTCTAATATAAGGAGGAAAATGAGCAGTCGGAGCTATTTGGCGACATTTATAAACAAATGAACACTTAGAAAGCATGTGGTTCTCCTCCTTTAGCCCGTCCCCCAATAGGCTACGATCGCACAAACCGCACGAAACGTAGCTAATAGCCGTCCCTGATCAGCCACCATAAACAATGTAAAAGATTGTTCGAAAATCATGTTCACATTACACGAGTGAAACCGCGGTTCAATTAGTTATAAATAATGTATGCATAAATAGCTCAGTCACCGAGGGCGACTGTCCATAAACATCCATAAGAAATTTTTAAACCTCATTTTTTGCTTAGATGCAGAAATAACATAACTTCTACGCGGTAAGTTTATATCGATCATCATCATCATCGTGAGCTGTGTGTTGCCCTCTTTATTTCCTCCCCCTTGAAGTGACAGCAATTTTTTTATAGAATAGGGGGGCAGACTAACAACTTGAATCGTTTGACAACTACCGACGCCCATGAACATCCACATAATTACTATGCCGATGAGTTGCACTCCTCCCCGCATAATAGTCCGCCCAGTCATAAGGGACGAGGACATAGTCAGAACATTTGGATTATCGGCACCCATAAATATTCATACAACCAAAGGTTACACAAATAGATTCGCCTCCATCTCATCCACCCAATGCGCCAACGAACTCCCACAAACCGCATGAAATGCCTCGTAGAGTAGTGGTAAGCAGGCCCGGGTTCGAGTCCTGAGTCGGATCAAATTGTTGTTGGGAATTTTTAATTTCTAATGAGAGTATGAAGTCGGAAGTTGGCGGTGCTGTACACCCGTGCCTCGAAGACCACGTCAAGCCGTCGGCAGTGCGCCTGATTTCTCTCCGCTCGTGTCGCTATGCCGCCCCATCGGAATAGGACAATTAGGGAAAAGGGTGCACACTTGTGCCTGCGCACACACTCTTACATTACAATGGTGTCTATAGAGATGGCCACCGTGGCCGAAATTCGGCTAAGACGACATTATCATTATTATTATTTGACCTAGGGATAACATTCCGAACCCAGTTACATATGGCTAAACAATCTACCAGTTTTTAGTAAATGAACATGGCTATCACAATATAATATCTCTTATTAATTTAAAATATGTGTGTGTATGCAGTGTTCTAAATTAATAAGAAAAAAACGTTTTAATACGTCCACGCCCGATCTCAATAGTTGATTTACTTTAAAACTGACCAGCAGAGAGGACAAGTTATTATTTTTCAAATATCAAGATGAAAGTTGGTAAACTTAGATATAGCTTATGTTCAAAGTTAAACCAACTTCTAAGTTAGTGGTTAAGTTTAAGTTAAATATGCGGGCGATAGCAGCTTGCGGATAGTTTATGAAATTTAGTGATAGGTTTATCGGAATAGTCGCTTAAAACGAGCGAATTTCTCAGACCGCAACCCTCTATGTTTGAGATTCTTCGTGAAAAGTTTTAGACAAGATTTAGTTAAGGTAGAGCCGTTGCTCGAGCTATTGCAGCGGGATTGGGCCGGCGTAAAGTGACATCTTCGGTATCGCGTTTCGTGATCTTCGTAAGCTCCCGCCTAAACCTTCCAACATATCCGGGCATAGTTTTTTATTTCTCTGCATTCTACAATCGGAGCCACACACTGGCCTGCAAACTCCTGTGTCTTGTAGGAGTTCTATCAAATTCAGTCCAACCGATCCGGAGATTGCCCCGTACAAACGGAATGAAAGATTTAATATAAGTTAGATGCGCAATGCACTTAAAAAACCTAGTCCTTTTCAATCTGAATTTAAAGTCTCAGACTGAGAAACAGAATGAGAGAACCAAATGTTTTATTTAATTTAACATTTAAGTATAAGGGCGCGGAGACCGTCCTCCCACCTGGTGACTTCGTTTTCCTAAACGCGGCCTCCACTCCAGAACCTTATTGGCCCATCTGCCATCTGATCTTAGTGGCCCATCTGCCATCTGACCTTCCGAGTATGCGACCAGCCCGTTGCCACTTCTGTGAGCTTATTCTTTTCGTGATATTGGAAACTTTACTTCTCTGCCTTATGACTTCGTTGCGAATTCTATCGTACAAAGAAACGCTCAACATAGCACGTGCTATAGCCCGTTGACCGTAAACTTGCGGGCCAGTCCTAAATTAAGAGGCCCTGTTTCTGCCACGTAGGTCATCACAGGGACGACGTATTGGTTGAAGAATTTCGTATTCAAGGTCTTTGGTATAGGCGACGTGAGAATGTGACGAAGCTTCCGGAATACTGCCTAATTCAACTGAATGGCGGTAAGACGATCTTTGTACAGTAGCTGGTCCGGGATGGATGCGAGTAGCAGGAGATCGGCCGTCTTTGCGTTCATTGAAACAGGTCTATGTCGAGCAGTGGATCGATAAGGGCTGATAATAATGATGATGATGATAATAAGGGCACAAACGAACTGTCGGTGCCTTTTCATGGCTATCAAACGCCTATCAACACCCGTATATTTGTTGTGCCTTTGTTGTTGTATTTGCGTTACCCTCCTTTCCTCCTTGCCTACAAGGGGCCACCGGAAACTCACTTGTCGCAATTAACACGATAGCCTGAGACCTGATGGTGGTAAGTCGAAACCGGTCGTAAATGTAAATTGAAAAATAATGAACTGTGGAAAAACTAAAAAAAGTATTTATTTATTCCAGTGTTCCAGCTTTGCTTTTACTTTACGGCTGACTATTGTATCATCTAACCGAGAGGTACCTCCCGAGTATTGCCTGCCCAATTCAGTTGTAATGCAGCATAACAGCTTAACTGAGCCCTCATGCTATAAAAAAAAAATCTGTGTACATAATCACATATATTCCAGAAGAAAAACATTCAAGCGGAACAAAAATAACCCAATAAAAATATTGAATTGTAGTCAAACATAGGATCAGCCATATTTAAATACAAACAGATGTTCAAATCTCAGAGCAAAACAGATAAAAATAAATATCTCCCTGTGTTTGAATAAACCCGAAAGTATTACACAAGAGTATGCTATACTGTACCTTAATGTGTGCCATTAAAAACGACTTTGCTTTCAACGCAAACATGTCACCAAAAGATGCTTTTATACATTTGATACTGTAGCCTAATGTACAACTATAAAGTCTATTGTCCTGCAACGCTTCTCTGTTTTACATTCACAATACAATATTGTATGGTAACACAAAGGAGTAGAGTCGGTTTTCGATTACAGCTACACGTATCGTGCAAATTTGACCTCTGCATTGTTGTAATTAGGCGAAATCTACTTTGAGTTGTTAATAATTGTATCAAATTTTAGCTTTAACTAATTTACCTGTCGCGAGTTTGTGTTTTTATAACAAGGGTATTACAATAATACCATAATATATGATTTCCTGGTGATTTTACATGCGAGTACGTCAGATTTCTTTCGAGAATTACTTTTTGTTTTTACGAAAGACTAGCATATTATAATAGCATTTCCAGTTCGGCAAGGCAAGTCATTCGGATTCGAAAAATGCCTGAAAATCGCGTAAAATGCTTATCGCGCTGTTTCTAAGTGCGTCTCCAATGTTGTCGCCATCACCATTATGTTGTAATGTAGCGATGCCAAAACCTCATGCAGTATTTCCTCAAACTAACTAGTTTGCAATCTTAGTGGCCCATGTGGTACCTTATATTTTAAGCAAATAATTGTACATTAATCTCATCGGGAAATAACAGTTCGAGTGAAAGCTACATCATCCTTATTATTATTTAAAAATTTTAACCAAAGAATTTAATTTTCATTTTCACTCTTATAGTACAAGGGGACCAAAAACAATTGGAGTTTTTTTATGACTAAGGACGTCCATAGGCATCTGCATATGTATATGTATAATTGTCCTCATTTACTGTAATGGAAAATGCACGAAACAGGACAGGTTCGATGCCACTTACATTCAGCGTCACCTCCACAGTCATGAGGCATGTACAGTAACTCTTACCTAAACATGACTCCGCTTTTACAATTTTTTATTAATTCATGTTTTCATTACAATAAAATTACTTTTACGGATTTCATCGCGGTTTAATTAATTATTTAGCCATGGTCACGGGTGGACGGGTGGTTGCTGTAAGGCTGAAACGTCGGGCTATTTAAATAATTAAATAAACCGCGATATAATCCGTCAAAGTTATATTGTAATGAGTAACATTTGCGTAAACTAAAGACATCAATATCATGTTTTCATTTTTATTATTTTATTGTTCAGTTTTAATTATTATATTATTTTAAGTGATTTAGCATTATTATTTAGTTGCCTTTGTCTGTATTGCAATGGTGTAGTATTAGTGAACAAAATTATTTCTATTCTATTCTCATAATGTAACTATGAAGAGTTTGTTTGTTCAACTCATCTCAGGAACTACTGACTACATTAAAAAAATATTTTTATGTTCTAAGTCCACCTGTCGAGGAAGGCTTTAGGCTAAATACCATGACGCTACGACTACCTACGCTACTAGCACCGGAGCTACACGGGTGAATCCGCGGGGTCATGCCAGTTAACATATTCACTTCGTGCCAGTTTTGATCAACATTCGTCTAGTAGACGTTGCGAAGTCTACCGTTTTCATTCACGCATTCATTCATTTTCTAATTTTTGTTATAGCTTAGGGGGGTAAACAAGCAATCGGAGCCTTTTTGCGACTATCGACGCCCTTGAACATCTACATAATTACAATGCCGACGCGTTGCCCTCTCCTCCCTCCCCATCCAATGGCCCACCGGCTACTCACAAAACGCAAGAAACGCGACACTGAAGATGTCACTTTACAGCGGTATTATGTGAGCGAAAGGTACCTCCCTGGTCGTGCGGGCCCAATGCCGTTGCATAGGACTATGCATGGAACTATCTCCTCCTGTGCAGCATGCCTAAAACTGGCTCACGGTAATTGTGTGAACTGACTTCACTGAATATGCAAATACTTACAGAAATATAAATCTATCAACATCGTCGGTTACTTGGCAGAAATTGTGATGTATAAAAAAGCTATAAATTTTTCTCACAAAGAAAAACAATTTTGCAGTACACGTTCCAGGCCGGATATCCGGAGAACTGAACTGGATCAACGGCAGTAATAAACTTAAAACCCATTCTTTTCAAATTCAATCAACTGATTGTGAGCGGTTTTATCAAACGGGATTATGTGAGACCGGAGACGGGTTAGCAAAATTGGAAAAACAAACTAAATTTATTTACTTTTTGTTCATAACTGAGCGAAGGAGAGTCGGACGGAAATGGAAATCTTGGGTTCGATGTTAGATCAATGATCTTGAACGAGGAAACTGAAATGATATTTTTTTGGTATACGGGAGGTAATTTTATCCTAAGTAGCCACGTCTAAACTAAACTGGGCTGGCCAAGTCTGCTGAATGTCTGAAAATCTCAGCACTTAAATAACATATTTTTGGATCCCCCAGAATGCCCGGCGACCACACGGCAGACCCTGTTGGCGAGGGCGTGATGGGCTGGACTCGTTTTGCGTTTCAAAAGGAGTCCAGTCCATTCTGGGCCAATCTGGCTCTAAACAGAGAGGCATTGACTGATCTGCCACTGCCACTGCCACTGCCCAGCAGTGGGACACGGTAAACTATTAATAATAATAATAAGTAGTTATGAATGCCTGTTACTATCCGCGCAGAAGTCGCGCAGGGCTTAGGCAGTTGCGTTGTTATCTCTCGCCCAATCCACCAGTGGACCATTCAATTTTAGGCTTATAGTGTTAACATTGTACTATTGACCGGGTCATACTAAACGGTGTTGAAATAGTGTTAGACAACGTGAGTGTGTTTTGTTGTGAAATTTGAAATTGGTTTGGAAATGTAAAAACTTTCACACCAATTCTTTATACAATACGGGCAAACGAGCAATCGGAGCCATTATACATAATTACTATGCCGTTGCGTTGCCCTCCTTTTCACCTTCGCGCCTTATGGGCTCCCGGCTAATCATAAACCGCACGATACGCGACACCGTATGTGTCACTTTACGGCGATATCATGTGAGCGAGATGTAACTCCCCGGTCGTGCCGGCCCAATTGCGTTGCATAAGGAGATAGTGCCATGCATTGCGCATATCACTACATGCGCAATACGTGGCACTATCTCCTCCAATTCAGCACGGCACTACCTCATACTAAACCATGTCGTCGTGACAATGTTTTCATAACCAATAACTACTTCTATATTGAACGAAAAAAGTAGTAATTGTAGTACCTTCGCGCCTATTATCCCCGAAGAGGTAAGCAGAGGTGCCAATACATCCACAAATCGTAAGTCCAGTAGATATACTAGAACGCCCAGGACTAGCCCAGGTACTGAGGCCCATGATGTCATAGGTGGCAAGCCTATGGCCACTTCGGGCATATTACAATCCCGGACAATGTAACGTATGCTGAGAATAATCTGAACAACATTTAATAACAGTTGCCCGACCTGGGGATCGAACCCAGGACCCCACGAGGCGAACGGTCTTAACAGGCGACACCGGCACCGTTACACCACAGAGGCGATCCCAATTCCCAAAAAAGGAAAGAATATATCAATTTGTATAAACCCACCGAGATTATCAAGATTACAGTTTATGAAACTACATTAAAATGTGGACCTGCAAATTGGTCTCAGGCTAAGCATTTGCTGGCATAACTGCCAGCGCCGACCTTTTATCCCCAGGGTACAATCAGTTAAGTACCTGGGCGTTACTCCAGACCGTGCTTTCAAATTTAACCCGTACATCGAGCGCGTTAGAAAGAAATCACTATTCCTCATGCACAAGCTTTAACCGCTAATCAATGCAAAGGGCAAAATAACGCTTAGAAATAAGCTAAAACTATACAAAACCACCATCTCATATTGCTGCGTAGTGTTCGCATACCATCCCCCATCGAATATAGCTATTTTGCAACGCGTACAAAATAGATTCCTGCGAATTGGCACATTATGTGCCTGGTATATCCACTTTCATACACATACATACAGCCTGTCTAGAATTGCACAAGGTTGATTGTGACCCTAGACTCTCTTATATAGGGCTAACAAAAAGATCTATAAAAAAATCGTGTTAAAAAGCATGTAGCCAATATGAAACACCGACGTGTTACAAAACCTGCTGTCTGTGAGCATGCTGAAGTTGGCCCCTGCCATTACATTAGATTTGATAAACCGCTATCCTCTCTCGAGAACACCGACTCCTTGCAAGGATAATCCGTGAGGCTATCGAAATGAAAAACATCCAAATTTTAATAGAAAGGATGGCGGGGTTCTCCCGTCTGCCTAGGACCGGGTAATGAACATAACAAAAAAATAAGTACTGCTCGTACTTGTTTTTCTGTTATGTTTATTGCCGGCGCATAAATCGAGACAACTAAATAATTGTAATACTTCGAATACTTCTAACAAATTGTTACATCAGGACATCTGACGTCTCAGTCTACCCGTGACCATGGTCGCTGTAAAGCTTCTGAAACGTCGGGCTACTTGAATAATTAAATAGACCGCGATCAAATCCATAAAATAATTTTATTGTAACACATCAAATACATCTTCAAGTATGACGTTCTCGACTCGAGCTTGTAGAATTTACTTCGCACTCAGAGAACTTTAAAAATTTAAACCACGCTTAAATCCAACGAAAATTCTTAAAGAAATGTCTTTATGCGTTTCAGATCGAATTGAACATTTCAACTGCGCTAAGCTTCTGAATTGGCTTACGTGTCAAAAAATAACCTTTACAATTTGGAGAGTAGAGACGGAAGGACGACCAACTTATGTGTGGTTTCAACTTATGATGTCCTATTTGAGGGTAAGTTAAAAAAGTGTCCAGTAAAAATTTATACTTATAATAACAAAAGGTGAAGGGTTTCTTTGTCTGTTCGAAAACCTCCAGAACTTCTGGCCTGAATTGAAAACAAAATTTGGGGCAATGTCGGCTCTATACTAACGGGAGTCACGAGCAATATGTCTTTATAGAAGTCCGTCTATCTATCCGTCTGTCTGTCAGCACGTGTATCTAGACCTTTTTCTCTGAATCGCGTAGAAGGATCTGACTGAAATTTACATCAAATACTGCAGAATCGTTAAGCACTGGAAAATCATACTAAGGTAATGCAATGAAAGAATACACTTTGTGTACATATATTTTATGCGATCGCACAACAAATTGTATAAAACATGAATATAAATTTGAGCTTTTAACCTTCTACGAGCTTTTGACAAAAAGGTCTTGCAAAGGCTAAACGATGTCTATCCGTCTGTCAAGACGGACGAAACAGAGAACCTAAAAGGATTCCGTTTTTTCTTTCTACGTATGGAACCCCAAAAATAGATTTTTAGCAAAAATGGATCTCTTGACAATCGGAATTTGTAATCAGACAGTGGCATCGCATTTTTAATATTTTCCATCGTACACTTGATACACGCAGCCGGCGCGCCTTATACCACTACACTCCACACTGCCCAGATTGGTATTACAATAGCCATTTCGTGCAGAAATAACTTCAGATATACTTCCAACGTGTCACGTGACAAAGATGGATTGTATGTTTACTTCAACCTCGATACTAGCACAAAAATCATATTGTCATGCTACGAGCTGCTACGTATTTAGTAGTTGGCTACGAAATACATAGCAAACTATGTTATTCGTAGTACGAGTGCTACGCCGTTATATCGAAACGATGTATTTGTAAATACGAGTATTACATATGTTGCATTAAGGTACTGTTTCAACGCAAGAAGTAGAAATACAGTATTGCAGCGGAATGAGGTCAACATGACCGGGGAAGTACGTCTCGTGCACGTAATACCGCCGTAAATTGAGAGCTGTCGCGTTTCGTGCGTAGCCAGTAGTTTGTGAGTAACCAGTGGCCCACTGGAGGTGAGGTGGAAAGGAGAGCAATGCATCGTATAGCAAGCGCTCAACATTAATAAAATTGTCTGTGGGAAACGGTGGCCTTTTCCGTATTATCATAAACTAACAAAAAAAAAATCGCTCATTTAATATTGCTATTAAGTTAGAGGTAAGCTGTTACATTTCTCCCTGCGACATAATTATATGTTGTCAATATTGCTCTACATCAGGCTAACACGAACAATGAGAGTCGATCACATGATTCGCGTCAAGGGAGTGATAGGCCGTGGCATTCATCTAGTTTATGACAATTCAAATTCTGGATGGCAATTAGGTTAGATTTTTTTTGTTGGTACACGCGGTGAACATTGAAGCACCATCATTAGGTATAGGTGGGGGTTATGGTGCCATTGGTACTCTAAGTCATAATCTCGACGGGAAGGCTGTCCCGCAAGGGACTAAGAGACGAGAAAAGGTGTCGATAATCACTTACTATCCGTTTCCTCTATTCAATCAAATAAAATATGGCTCCAGCTGATTTGAAGGAAAATTACGCTGAAAAAAAAATTGGCGTTATCAAGAAGAGTCTAAAAAGTTAGTAAAGCATTCAGGCTACAGCTGGCAACGTAGAGATCTACACTCATAAAAACATTACCCTTATTCGTACAAAATTGAGTAATAAAAAATAACCAAGTCGATTCTCTTTTGAAAACTGTGATAAAACGATACATTTTATGAGACCCGTATTTTTGTACCAAGTTAAAAGGAAAAATGTAACCAAATGTTTAAAAAAACGTATTCGACAATAGCTACGTACGTTCATTGTTATTCCAAGAGATATATTGAAATATTCAAATGTAGTCATAATAAATCTTAGGATTTCCAACCGTAGAGTACACAATGTCTACTAAATGCAAAGTAAATCCGCGGGATATAAATAGTAATAAGTAGCGTGGAAACTAGAGCGACACGTATATGTAAATTATACCATCACTCGTCCGTCGGTTCGTTAGTCGATGCTTCTATACGCTACATAGAGAACAAGCAATAAGCTTAAGCGTGTTCTTGTCTTGGATACATCTATTTGATATTAGAGTACATGTTATAGTATATATATAGGCTTAATGATAAAATCTCACCGGATTTTTAAGTTATACTTCTTTTGACGTGAACATTTTTGAAAAGTAAAAGAGCATACTAAAGGCAGGAAATTTAGATTAGGAATATTTTAGATGCGGAGGTATCTACTAAACTTAGTTCCACTTGTACACAAAATATAGACAATTTACAGTTACTTTCTTAACTAACGTTTTTTATGCAGCTATTGTAATTCCATGATCTACGTCCTATATCAATATGCCCAGGCCGTCAGAAAAAAAAATACGAACATGGAGTAAAAAAATGTCCCTGTATGTTTGTGTGAATCTGCATATCACCTCATTATAGGTCTCCACTAAATTAGAGTCTATTTCATTGTTTTATAGATACAATTGTAAAACTTCAAATCAACCCAACAAAACGAAAAAGGCAATCGAACGATTGTTAGTTACACCCCGTCTATAACCTCATCACTGAAAAATGAAATAAAGAAGACAAGCAATAGGCTGCGCTAAATTTTAAAACTTCACCAAACGTGAAAGCGTGGCCATCACATTTATCGTGGGATAAAAATATTATTAAAACTGGCCAAAATTGCTAGTTTTATATTTGCTGACTGCAATCAGTGTAGTAAGAACAATTCAAATACCTATTTCATATTGCTTTTATAGAATATATAATATATATAGAAATTTCTTCCTAAAAATGCCAGAATACCTGATCGCTATTCTTTCTTAAGTTGCACCACGGCCCGTTAACGGCCAATATTTGAACTAAGGCCACATAGTATAGCATAGCTTTATGATATATTTTACTTGATTATAAACAAAAGGTGTTTCAATTTTATCGTTGAATAAAGCCAAAATGAAAAGAGATTTCATATTGCGGGTTTTTCATTCATTTGTTTCCTTTATGTAACGCTTCGAAGCATATTATATTATGCTACGTAATTCGTAGCGGGTGCTACAAGCCTAGCTGTGCTACGAAGCTCGTAACTTTTGCTACGGAAAGTAATGTATGACTTTAATTATTTTATATGCGCAAATGGTGGATTTATTGTATATGTCTTGTTGTGAGTCGCGTGTGGTCGTTTTGGCATTGATTTACCGCTACAAGAAAGGCCTATGCTGAAAAAGTTGCTGAAGCGGCTGATGATCATAAGATGGGAGGAAGGAGAAGAATTGAATAATATAATAACAATCAGTGGACTTATCACACTATGTTAGCCCAATCGTGTACCAAGTACCAGGCTGATTAATAACTGGCCGAAACGACAAACCTAAAAAAAGATAGACAAACAAAATTTATCACATTATATTCTATCATCCTTTCGGAAATAATAATTAATGAAAATAAAAAAAGTCTAATTTGAATTTATTCGAACTGATAGAATTTGTGTGAGGAGACCTTGAACTTTCTGCGCCGTAAATTTTCTCTATAATGTTAAGAAAGGAAATTCGTGTGGTGATAAATTTTAAAGTTTTAATAGGGAAAACAGAAACCCAGATTGAAGCCAAGCTAGACAATGTTTAAGGTAATACTGTTCCTGCATTGAGTGCAATTTACACCTGGGGAACTGATTTAAAACGCGGGAGACAGAGCTGCGAAGACGTTAACAGATCTGGCCGTCCAAATGAGGTGACGAATCCGGACACGATCAAAAAGATTCAAAAAATCGTTTTGAATGATCGGCACTAAAGTTGCGGCAGATAGCAGAGATGGTAAGCATTTCTTCTGAATGCGTTGTTAACATTTTACATTAACATTTGCGAATGAAAAATATTTGCGCGCAATGGGTGCCGCGTTTGCTCACTGCTAACCAAAAGCAACGTCGAGTGGACGATTCGTCGGAGTGTTCGGCGCTGTTTTAGCGTGATACCAACGAGTTTTTGCGGCGTTATGTGACAGTTATATGAATCATGGATACATCATTATACTCACCCCTGAAACAAAAGAACAATATACTATGTGGACTGAGAGCGGAAAACCTACGCCGAGGAAGGCAAAAACGGTTTTGTCGGCCGGCAAGGTGATGCCGACTGTTTTAGGGATGCTCGAGGGATTATTTTAGCGGATTATTTGCAAAGAGGAAAAGCAACAAATGGAGTATAATGCAAGCTTGCTCCAAAAATTGCATTATTTAGCCAAAAAGAGTTTTATTCCACCTCGACAAGCACCTGTGCACTCGTCAACGGTTGTGGTTGTCAAAATCTATGAATTGCGGTTCGAATTGTTACCACACCCCCTCTATTCTCCAGATCTGGCCCCGTGCGACTTCCACGTATTTCCCAATTTCAAGTAATGGTTAGTTGGGCAAAGATTTTCATCAAACGATGGAGTCACTGTCGCCGTAGACGAGTATTTTGAAGGGTCAGAGAAAATATTTTGTCAAACTGGTGCAACGGCATTGGAGAAACACTGGACTAAGTGCATCGAGGTGGAAGGAAACTACGTTGAAAAATAAAATTGTTTTAGATAGATTATGAAAGTTTTTATTTGACGTTTCGGGTAATTATCAGTCACCCCTCGTATCTTAAGAACTTGTCTTGCAGGAACCAGACAACGTAAACACATTTAATATGTTTTATAATTTTAAGAAATCTTATATATTTAAGTTCTTTACTATATAAATATATGTGTGATACGTAGATACAATATACATACGGATTCAAACCCGTGACCTCTGGCGTTAAGCACTTATGTTTCTGTTTTCATTGAATGAGATGGTTACAAATTTATGAATGAATGAGAAAAAGCCGGTGCACTATTCGGCAATATGAAAATATTACAATATCATTTAGCTCTATCCTAAGCATATAATATATATGCAGGATTTTCTTCTCCACTATAGTTAAGCCCTTGATGGGGGAAGGGTAGAGAAGGGACGCAAACCGCTTGCAACACGACATTGTAGCTGCCCTTTAACAGTAGTGCAATGTGAGGGCAAGTTACCTGCCTCCACGGCTGGGCCGGTCTAATTCAGCTGCCAGCGATTGCTTTTTCTGGAGTATTATCTATGGCATCGAAGCTGAATTGAGCGGAACCATTGCACTTCCTTACTTCTCTCTTCCTCTAACTCTACCTCTTATTCAGATACTGAGAAGATGAGAGGAAAAGGGCATCACATCTGATTAGCAATTATGTTCTAGCCCATACGCGTCGGTAGCTACCGAAAGTGTCTCGACTGCACATATATCCCCTTATACTAAATATAATATAATTCAAAGTTCTATAACATAGACAGCACGCTCGTACAACTATTATATATATAGCAAATCTATTTCCAGCGGTTCGACCACAATGTGTGAAATTACAGCGCGTAACCCGCGACACACCCTCCGCCATTTTTAATTTCAACCCTCTCGATGGGTTATTCTATGACCGTTCATAAAATGCTTTATGTGAGAGTGAAACAAAAAATACAATATATTTTAATAGGAATACTTTTAATTTTTATTACTTTCTCCGAGTCATAGGGTCGGCTATTGTTTTGTGTTGTTATAAAAGTTGAGTGATATAAAAATACATGTGAGAAAGCTCTTAGAAGATCACAAAGTAAATAGGGACAGGTAGTGCGCTGCTGCATAGGAGGAGGTAATACCATGCATAGAGCATGACACTACATCCTCACAACTCCTTTGAAGGCACCTCTCGCTCACATAATACCGCCGTAAAGTGACATCTTCAGCATCGCGTTTCGTGCGGTTTGTGAATAGCAAGTAGCTTTTACTCTCAGATAAATCATTACACTACAGAAACAGCAGGATTACACTGGAATTCAGTTTGAATTAAAGGTACAAATAGCATTTAAAGTTAATAATAATAATCGTCACCATAATCAACGGGACCACGTCCATAGGCCACCCCGATAGATCGCCAAAGGACATGGGCACGAGCCATTTGCATCCCATACAATTATAATATTATAGTCCAAATTAAGTGCGGAATATATTAATGCTGCAGACATTGTTATTATTAAAATGAATAATTATCACAATTCTTTGCTATATAGAAGAAACTAAGAAAAATATCTCATTTCATAGCTCAAGAAAAGCAGGTATCTGTACGCCTGGACAGATACTTTTATAAAGATTTTACAACCTCGTCCCCAACATGTGAGATGTGTCCTTAACAGAAATTCGGGAAAGAATGCGATCCATACTTGTTTTATCTAATTTAATCCGGCCCTTCACGCTTTTGTCTGCAGGATGTGATTTTTGGGTCATAAGGTGTAAAAATGGTTGCAGTCGAAAGTACCAAAGTTTCATTCTCTATATAATTATATTATATGGAGAATTAAACTATGAAATTATATATTCCCTATTTACATTATACAGCGAATGACCATACGGGTTTATACACAAATACAAGTGAAAATGAAAGAAATCGGTTTTATAGCTATTGTTTTAAAGTTTAAAATTGCAAACAAGTAATCTGATAACATATTGGTATCATCCAGAAGACGTCCGCTACTGTACGTAGACCTCCCATAGATATAAATGCAGATAACGCACGTAGACATTGAGAGAAACACTGCTGCCATTTGTGATGAAGACCCGTTGCACTTTGCTACCCAATGCCCCCTTGGATATTCCGAACTCTGCGCCATTTTGTGAGCGTATTACATTCCGATTTAAGCAATGACTACCACTAACAGATCTACCAATATGTACAGTGTAATTTGTCGTTATGTACAAAAAAATACAGACGGAGTTTGATGTGTTGAAAATCTATGTTTCTACCACAGATAAATCCGTCACGGAGATACTACGCGCGAATAGAATATAAGAGAAGTATTTTTCAAAATTTTATATCACCAGTTCTCACCGTAATTTAGACTTTATTTCCTCCCTAATAAGGACCATATCGAGCCTTCAGAGGCGCAAACCCTAATTTATGGGCCGTAAAAATATTTGTCACACGTTATTTCAGTGGGAAATCTTTAAAAATATTGCGGAATAGCACTCAGGTAGTATGTAGGTCATAGCATAACATAATTAGAGAAATTTACGGCGCGCCCGCTCCCTGCGGAGCTAAGGGTGGGTTATACAATTTAATAGTTAATAAGTTTTTTGGGGGGGTATGCTGTTTTATGAACCTATTCTTTGCGCTCATAATATCCTGGTGCTGTTATTGATTTTTAGTCAAGAAACAATTTGCACAGTTTTTCATTTACTTTCACGACATTATTTTAGTTTGAAGTGTGTCATTAGACATAACCTTATGTGCCTAGTGAGTTTATTATAAGACCGATTTGAAGTACTGGCGAGGTACATACAGTGCCGTGTTAATGATCCACTGAGATGATAGAATTTGAAGTACCGGCGAGGTACATACAGTGCCGTGCTGATGATCCACTGAGATGATAGAATTTGAAGTGCTGGCGACGTACATACAGTGCCGTGCTGATGATCCACTGAGATGATAGAATTTGAAGTACTGGCGAGGTACATACAGTGCCGTGTTGATGATCCACTGAGATGATAGAATTTGAAGTAATGGCGACGTACATGCAGTGCCGTGTTGATGATCCACGGAGATGATAGAATTTGAAGTACCGGCGAGGTACATACAGTGCCGTGCTGATGATCCACTGAGATGATAGAATTTGAAGTACTGGCGAGGTACATACAGTGCCGTGTTGATGATCCACTGAGATGATAGAATTTGAAGTAATGGCGACGTACATGCAGTGCCGTGTTGATGATCCACTGAGGTGATAGAATTTGAAGTACTGGCGAGGTACATACAGTGCCGTGTTGATGAACCACTGAGATGATAGAATTTGAAGTACTGGCGACGTACATACAGTGCCGTGTTGATGATCCACGGAGATGATAGAATTTAGATCTATGATAAACGCAAGCAAGACTTGTGGATGTGCGAATGGGCATCGGTGTATAGATTTCATTATATACCATTTATTTATTTAGGAACGGGTAGTGTCATGCTACATAGGAGGAGGCCACGCATGGTGTATGGCACTACATCCTCCTATGCAACGGAATTGGGTCAGCACGACCGGGGAAGTACCTCTCGCTGGCTTGATAGCGGTGCAAAGTGACAGTGTCGCTGTCGCGTTTCGTGCGGCTTGTGAGCAGCCGGTGGCCCATTGGGGGGAGGGGATGATAGGGGGGCAACGCATCTGAGTAACAGTCATGCGAATGTCCATGGGCGTCAATAGTCATCAAAAGGCTCCGATATCTCGTCTGACCCCGTGTGCTATAAAAAAAGAAATATTTCATAAGAAGTAATTTATATACCAGTTTTGTGGGAGTTGCTTGTTCTGTGAGCATTTTCATTGATCTCATGTTTTCCTGATACCGCTATTGTTGTTAATGCAAAGGAACTATTTGTAAAATAGTGATAGCGTTTAAAAGTATTTTGAGAGACTACGGCCAGTCAAAGTAATTTGATGGCCATTAGCATCCATAGACATGGGCAGTTTTTCACAGGGCCAGAATTGTACAGGCGGTAGATTATTTTTCATTTACAATTAATTTAGAGGTGGTTAGATTAAAATTCTGTCTTGCAAAACATATTTTTTATAATTCTATTTTTAATAAATACATTTTGATTTAATGATTTATATGCAGGTATGTTAACTCTTCTCTCCTAATATCCAATAAGCCAGCGGAAACTCATAAACCACAGGAAACGTGACAGCTGTCTATTTGCAAAGGTATTATATCCAATGTGGCCAAGAGTTCTAAGTCATGTTAGCCCAATTCTGCTATTTGGCTGCAATTACTAAACCACCTTTATAAAGTTCAGCCGTACACGAGATTCGGCTACATTATAACATAACACATTGCCTCGCAACATACACAAACGGACCTAATCAGCCCCAAGTTAATATAATTTGCCCTGTGACTTCGTAATCGAGTAATGGGGCCTTTCTAAACAAAAGGAACTTCAGTGGGGCAACGTGGTTATAAATAACTAAGTCAGTTAACTATCGGAGGAAGTAGAGCTTGAAAAAGCTCCCTGACCTAACGCCCGTACAGTTCGCAGAGAAAGGATTTTCAGCCCTTTTGAAGCCTCTTTACCTGGACCTAAATTATATTATTTACTCCTTTGAAAATAACAAAGTTGGGGTGACGTAGGGCTAATTTGGAAACGTATTAAAAAGTACTATTAAGTATGAAATTTTTAGATTTTCAATGAAGTCTTTTATTTTTTATTAGAATGGTGGTATATTACTGTCAAGCGTGTTGATCCATTGACCCCTTTCAGACTGCGATCCAAATCTGATTAATTGACAGTCTGAATATGAGACAGTACCTCAGTACCAGATCAATAGTAGAATATGTACTCCTCTAATGAGCTGTCATTATCTCTTTTTCGTTTACAGTATCAACTAAATAATAGTGATGTCATATAATGGGATATTTCTGTAACAAATGAATAGTAGAATATGAACTCGTCTATGGAGGTGTCATTATCATTTTTCTTTTACAGTATCAACTAAGTAATAGTGGTATCATATAATTGGGTAAATCAGTACCAGATCAAAAGTAGAATATGAACTTCTCTACTGAGCTATCGTTATCACTTTTTGTTTACAGTATCAAATAAATAATAGTGATGTCATATAACTGGATAACTCTGTACCAGAGCAATATTAGAATATGAACTTCTCTACTGAGCTGTCATTATCTTTTTCGTTTACAGTATCTACTAAGTAATAACGATGTCATGTAATTGGATAACTCAGTACCAGATTAATAGAATATGAACACTTCTACGGAGCTGCCATTATCAATTTTCGTTTGCAGTATCAACTAAATAATAGTGTTGTCATATAATTGGAGAATTTTCAGTATGCAATAATGTTCCGCGTTCAATTAATGTTATTGTGTACATATTAGTTACACTTCTTTAGACCAGTTAGACACGATAGTAACATTGATTGATATGCCTCTTCAATATCTGTAATTTTATTTGTATTTTGTATCAAAACACAGCCTAGTCTTTGTTTCTAATTCGGTTGATAAATACACAAACAATTGAAGATTGTTCTAAGACAAGTAGGGTACATTATACAGTATGATTTGTTAGAATTGTATCTCTTTTAAGACACTAGTTAACGGTTCTATGTAACCAAAAAATACGATGAGAGGAAAATATTGCTTATGTACCTTGTGATTTTCATCGAGATTAACGTAATTACATTATGGTCTCCCTACAGTTGATCCGTGGGAAGCGCAGCCTCCCTCGCCCTCGCACGGTTTGGTCAATAGGCGCCGTGTCAATGACGTGATGATTGCGGGGTGTGCGGTGCCTTTATCGGATAACATCCTATGGGTGTTTTTTATCGAAATTTTTATAAATACTTAGGTCAAATATTAATGAATACACTTTCTTACATATTCAGATGCAGAATAGAGAAATAAATACCCTCGGTGATTGTGTACAGTGACTTACAAAACATATTCAATAGGTACTTTATACACAGATGCTTTGCAGTGATATGATGGTTTTCTTTGAACAACCTCTGGTTAATTATCATCAGCGGCTTGTAATAGGTAATAATGAAAAAAGCACTTACCGAGTTTGTTGTTGTTCCCATGCGGGTGCTGGTGATGGTGCTGTTGTGGTTGCTGTTGTATTTGGGGCATGAGTGCTGGGTGCGGCAGCTGCAATATCTTCGGCTCCAGCTTAGTGGCGGCCGCAACCGGTATAGGTCCTGCGTTCGTCATTGTTGTCATAGTAGCGGCGGGCATCATAAGTGTAGACATCGCTATCATATTATGCATAACCGTCGAGTGTAATTCAGACCGCCGCCATTTTGGTTCACACACTTTACGAGTACGAAACTTATATTACACTTGTCTAGTTTTTATTTACACTTTTACAGTACTTTTTTACACTTTCGATATTATATACCGCGCGTAAATATATTTTATTATTCACATATTATGTCGAAGTTCGGATAAATAATAAATTTAATTTAAATAAATAATTTACGGATATATTTTCAAACTATTCTAATGTCGCCTGAAATGAGTGTTGATTTAGTTCAACACATTTGTATGTTTGTTTTACACTTAGGGTAATGCCACAAAAATATACTGTTGTTTATTTCAATTCATTAATCTATACAAGTAAAATAAAAATTATAATAAGTATTTATATTTTAAAAAGTTAGCTGAGAGAAGAAAGTTTTAAATATTCTATGCAATCTATGTTGGTTATATTTTGACGTATACCTTGAATTAATGGAAACACAGAATAAATATTCTTTATTATGTCTACTGTCAAAACTATATTGGAGCAATGGCGTACATATAATTTTAAAGATAATTAAACTAATTTAGAACTCACAGCTACTTATAATAATAATAATAATAATAATAATAACAAGAATAATAATAATATGTGGTTTTTCAAAAACTAGATCTTTATGCGGTACGATTAAGGGTACAATTCCCGAGGAAGGTTGTAGTGTATAATTTATTACGGTAATATTGTCGCTCTTATTAGTCTCGGGCGAAGTCGGAACGGATTGCTAGTGTTATATATAAAATAATTTTTAAAATGTGTATGAATTTCGCACGCATTAGAGTTTAAATTTTAAAATTAGATCTGGTAAGAATAAGAACTCTTCAATATTTGACGCATTTTCCACTTTCAAATTGGAACTATTATTTTTATATTCTAAGAAGGTTTTACTTTCAAAAGATTTTTGTCTTATTCTGCTGATCGTACCAAATATTGCGAGAAGACCGAACTCGGCTGCAGGCTGCTTAATTGACAATCATTAACTCAAAACCGCCACTCGATTTACAAACACAATATTCTCGGAGTTGCTTTTGGGCGTTTCTTGTTGTAATTATCTATCTTAATATCACTAGGAGCAGCTGTGGTAAGGCCTCTGCAATATCATTAAGATATGACTAGCTGGATTGTAAAGGATCGAGGAGGTATTCTCTCTATAATGTAAGTGGAAAGATTTCACGCGCTTTGTGATTATCCTATGGCCCATTGTAGGTCAGAATGGAAGAGCATTCTGTTCATGCATAAATGTGAGTGTGGCCCAGACGCAAAGATAATGCGGACACCTACCTACGTGTGCTACAAGAACCATCAACAATAGAGTTTGAATATTCGTTTCCCTCCTGTACTATAAAGAAAGACCAGACAATCGACGTCAAACTTATCCTGCATTATAGTGCAGGTGCATACACTAGTAAACTCTCTATTCCGTCATTATATTCCTCTGAAGCAGGATAATCAAAGGAATCAAGCGCTTATCGGCGCGTAGCTTAAACTCAGTCCAGGCATCTGGGTTACTATTCCGCACGTCGATCTAACGCCGGACTGTTATTAAGATATTGAAATATCACAATAACAATTCAGGTCCAAACCGGGACTCGAATACGAGATTTTGCTTTTAACTAGAATATTGAAGCAGTTATTGGGCCCTAATAGCCCTATAATATATTTATAGTTGACCTTCATTTATCTGTCATTCATAGACGAAATTATAGGCCCGATGTCTGCCATCGCATTTATCCGACAGCCTTTACACTAATTTGTAGTGAAATCACTATCCGGTCGAGCCGGTCTTCACAATCAGTCTCCTTAACTGTGAAATAAAGGGTTCTATCAACAAACAAACAGTTCTTGTTTAGTTTCAGACTTAAATTTGTATTTTCAATGTTAATTTTACATTTCGGAGAAATATGGTCTATTACTATTAAGTGTATTGATAATTTATTACTTTATTGGTTGGTTGTCTGTTAAGTCTGTTTACGGAATATATAAGGGTTCACTTTTCTATGGTATAGGACGACACACGAGAAATCGGCCTCTTGATGATTACCTGCGCTAGACTTCCGCGTAAATGCTATGCAGATGTGTTTTTCTCCCCATTCAATGGGCCACCAGAAATACAAAAAGCTCAGAAAACGTCCCAACAGACTAGAGGGATAAGGGACTAGGGAGTCCACGTGTGTCTACTGACATTTGTGCACTATAATATGCCGCGGAGTTGGCTAGCCTCCAAATAAATGGCCGCTGTATCCAAAACTCGGTAGGGGAATTAACTAACACTTACACAGTACACGTTTAAGGCTGATGATGAATTCCTTGTCGCCAAGTATACAACAGCTATACGTTGCGTGACTTTTTCACAACATTCATATCGCATTTATACCGCCCTCATGCTTCTAACGTAACTAACAATCTACACTCCTAGCGTTTTTCTAATTAACATACAAACACAGAATCAACATGGACGAAGTATTCTGCATATATTAATACAAATTCACTCCTTATATAATAAACACTGTTGTTTATTTATTCATAGGTTTCTATGATAATGGTTAGAGCGAAATTCCTATTAATGTTTTTGTTATATGTATATTTTATGTTAATGATATGGGACCCAACCGAGTAGTAATCTATATTGACATTATAATAATTGACGTTATTAAAAGTCAATTTGGTGCAGATGTTGTAGACATTGTAAAATTGTATATTGAAATATTTGTATTAGTTATTACTGTGTTAGAAATTACAGACACAAATTGTTTACAATTTAGCTGAGATTACACCCTGATAAGGTTTATATAGGATCTATTAATGTGGCAATACCCTAATTATTATATTTTTTTACTGTGGTCATAAAAACTCCTAACACAAGTGGAGCGTTTTCCTTTTAAATAAAGTATTCAAAAATTTTATGTAAGTAATGTTACATAATTTATTCCCGTTATTGAAGTAAAATTCCTCGTTTTGTAATGTAAGCAACGAATTGTGACGATTTCCGAAACTTCACGTCGGACCCATTTGGGGTTTGTGGGTGTGTTTCAGTGCTATCCTGGGTGTATTGAGACCATAATTGAACCCGGTGGATGGCTACTGTCGGGTCTCAATATAATACTGCTGTTCCGCTAGTGACTACATAAAGCCTTAAAACTGGTGATGAATTAATAGTCGTATAAGAAAAGTAACGCGAGACCGAATTCCAAGTTTTTTTTACAGCATTTAAAAAGTTCTTTGTCGATTTAAACGGCGCGTTGGCAAGAGGAAAGTGTTTTCTTTTATTTTCTTTGTAAAAATACTTAAGGGGAAATACATAAACGTCTATCAAAGACATT
>JAFELO010003250.1:72603-92605 GCA_017140195.1 Eumaeus atala
TGTCCTAAATTCGGTGGGGTTGTCCTGTAGTGCTGGGCAACCCCATCTATGGAGGTGGAGTTGGTCCCTTAGGGGGCTGACTAGCCGTCGAGGTGCCTTGATGATTGTTGTTCCGGGGCACCTCATCAAGGGCGGCACCGATGGCACTCGCGGTGGTTTTTGTGGGTATTCGGCACTATCATGTGCCGCGAGTCCCACACACCACTGGACCCACCCACCCAGGGCCGATGAAGGCGCGTAAATGCGTTTCCCCGCGTCACAAAAAAAATGTTCGTCGTAGCAGCTCCCCACTATGGTTCAAGCCTTGTCGTGGCGGAGGGGCTCAGTAGCTTGAAACCCAGGCGTTCCTAATTGAACCGAGGGGGGCTGCTCCTTGTACCTTTCTTGTAAAAACCGGAGGCTATAAATCAGAGGGAGGAGGATTTCACGGGACAACACAGTATAGGAAGGCATCCGTGCGGTTTTCATCCCCCATCGGATCCCACCCAGGGCCGATGAGAGTGCGCATATACATATCTCCGCGAGACCAAAATGAAACGTTTCTCCGTATTGGAACAGAATCAGCCCGGCACGAAGGTCTCCTACATGTAACTTGCTCAACCGGCTTCTTGTAGCCACTAAACCCCTCCCCCCCGTGTAGTGGGTATATTATCGCGGTTTGTGCGTTTTATGTAAATATGTATGACTCATTAATGGAATTAGGAAAAAAGGGCAGGTTCGAATATCCTCTGCCTTATTGGGACGGCACAGCCGAGGTATCTCTCGTTCACATAATACCATGCCATCACATACGACCTGCCGCACTTAGTGCGGTTTGTGAGCCACCGGTGGCCCAGGGAAGACTGAAAGGATTGTCCTTTCTTCCAATTATGCGAATGTCTATGGGCCTTGGCGGGTTCCGCCTGCTGACTGGCCCCATAAATTATATGAAACCCCAGAATATGAAAGTGATGGTGATGGCTTCGGATAAGGCTTTATATCTACTTAAGGTTAATTTAAAGGGAAAAGGGCGACAGTTTCTTCTCGGCCACATCCTATGAGCAAATTAAGTTAATTCTTATGCCGCTCCGGGGTGCCTCTAAGTGTATTTTTATGTTCTTGCATAAAGCCTCTTATATGTTATGGTAACACTAGCTTGGCGCCATTGTTTTACCCGGATAAGACCTGTACCAAAGGAAAAATTACAATGTTTGTGAAAAAGAAATACGAGTGTGCCTTAGACTACGTGACGCTCCCTATCTTCAATGAATATCTCCCTCTCAACTAACGTTGGTTGTTTTCGTAACGCTTTCATCACGTACTCAAAAGATTATTTCCGACGCCAAGTGTCACCTCAAAAAGTAATTTTAATTATACTTGTAATTTATATTTGTGCCAAACTTCAACCAAATACGACCTTCTTCTTTCTTGCGTGAAAGAATAACTAACATAGATGATATACAAAAATACCCAGATCTAGCGTCTCAAAACCGGCCGTATAAAAGTTGTGTACATGTCAAATTATGCACATGTTAAAAATATATTTCTGTACAATCATGGATGCTCATAGTGACAGTTCAGTATTAAATCGTGTATCTTGTATTTTTGTAAATCAACGAATACATATAAACATTCGCATTTCAAATATATGTAGGATAATAGGATAAAATGCTACTTGTTCCCCGTGACTCTTTCCACGTGTAAGTAATTGTATTATGAGCACTTGTTTTTGTGAAATAAAAGGAAATTTAAGCAAAGGACTCCACACCTAATTATATATAACTGTGACATATCCACGTAAAACAACAAAAGATATTAAAAATAATAGTAACAATATTACGAAAATCTCAATTTGCTATATTATAATATAGCTACATCGGATTGCTATGAGTATCGGGCAACGGGAAAAGATTTAGGATCAAAAATTGGTCCGACAAACCCATTCTTCCGCAGATGGGACAGATACATCCCGAGAGTGTTTTAGTTCTGTAACAGCTAATATAACCTTTATTATCATGGCCAGAGGGACTGTGACGTTCCTTCTCCCTAGATTCTGGCGTGGGGGGCGTTTATTTGTTATATATAATTACTCTCTCTTTAAAATGTACACTCGTATTCCATGTCGCTGTTTTGAATTCATACGTTTCGATAAATATCGCAGCAAATGACACAAAAAAATATTAATATACGGATTAATAATTTTAAGTGTACATTTGCTGTGAAATTTATCTATTTATTCCAAAAAGTATTAATTTATGGCATAAGGCTACCGACGCCCATTAACATCTGTACGAATAAGGATTAATATGTTGATGCCTTGTCCTCTTTTCTCCATAATTGGGCAAAAGTTACGCGATGTTACGCTCGTTACTTTTAAGGCGGTCATGTGAGCGAGAGGTACCTCCCCGCTCACGCATACCCAATTCAGCTATAATGCAGCCTTTTAGAATAGTTGTAACAACTAAACATAAGTACCAGGTTGGCATAAATGTAGGGAACTACAAAAGTTTTATCCCGTAATGTAATTTTTAGCCACACTATGTGTATGTATTGATCGCGTCCTCTTTAATCGCTGTAAATTCCAAAATTTGGCAAACGGGCTGAAATGAGGCGACATTTTACCCTTTCTGCGCAATGTGACATCACAGGGCGACGGTACCGATTGCAAATAAGGGCTGCTTATATATTAAACAATTGTGTTTTCTTAAGTTTTTAGTTACAGTAAAGCCCTGCCAAGCGATCTTATTTCTACAATTTTCGTCGTTGTAATAGTTTTTGGACCAGCTATTCAAGAGGTATATTTTATGAATGCCAAGCAGGCCTACCTATTTCAAAATAATGTTTGTTTCTTTATTTGTCCTTCGGTATGGACTTTGAAAGGTAAGGAAGTACCACGAATGTATTTTACAAAATTTTATAATCCTCTGTAAAATGTTTTGGCGACGCGTGCTGGGAAGTGAGATTTTGTCTAAGATAAGGTGCAAACGAGCAGGTGGTAGGTAACTACCGCAGCCCATCGACATTTGCAGAACCCGAAGTTGCGCTGGCACGTTGGCGGCCTTTGAGACAGGAGTAGGCGTTTTCTTGAAGAAGCCCCCGTATAGTGAAATATACCTTATAATAGGAATAGGAAACGTAATTATAATAAGAAATAATAAGAATAAGAAACATGATTCTAATAAGAAAAATAAAAAAATAATTAAACGTGATAATATCTAAAAGTTCCAGTCCCATCTGAAAAACCAGTATTTGATAGCGCAATTCTCTAAGCTGTTTCTAAAGCTTATTTAATGACGCGGCCACTATTGGAAACGAGAAAAATTAAAAAGTCAGGAGATTATAGGAATTTACGCCTTGGTGGTAGCTTTACACACTTTTCTAAGTTTGCAGAATTCCCGTAAAAACGTAGCCGATGTATTAATTTTGTTTTATTTATTTTTAAATGCTTGCGTCATAATATGATAACGTAACCATCCTCATCATCATCATTACCAGCCCCTATCGGTACACTACTACTACTACATAGGCCTCTTTCAATAAACGCCAAAACGACTGATCTCCTGCTACTCGCATCCATCCCGTACCAGCTACTGCACGGAGATCGTCTTCCCACCTGGTGAACGGTCGACCAACACTTCATTTTCCCAAACGCCGCCTCCACCCCAGAACTTTACTGACCCATCTGCCATCTGTTCTTCTGAGTGTGTGACCAGTCCATTGCCACTTCAGCGAGCCTATTCGTCGCGTGTTCTCTGCCTTAGGACTCAGATGATAACACACTCACTTAATATTTATTTTGTAAGATTGTCATGATGCATTATAACCGAATTTGGGCCGACACGTCCGGGGAGTGAACTCTCGCACTCGTGACAGACACATGGTGCGGTTTCTGAGTAGCCGATGGCTCATTGGAGGGGAGAAGGAAACAAGGACAACGTATCCGCATGATAATAATGCGGGTGTCTCGGCTTAGGCGTCAGTAATCGTTAAAGAACTCGGTTTCTTATTTGTCTTTATATACTATAAAAAATATTGCGTGGAGCTGTCTGTAGCTTGGGTTGTCTTCGCGATCATTTAAATACGCCCGTGTCTAGTACTGGACCAGTAATAAGTGATGATGATGATGGTGACAGCTACTTAACGTAATATTGCATAAAATTGTTCGTATGTCTGAATGCACTAATAGCAAATATTGGTCCGGCCGTCTGAAGAAAACATTCCGCTGTTATTTTACATTAATTGAGTAAAGATTTAAGTTTTATTTACACCGTCACGCTCTGAACAAGAGGAGCTCTACGCGAGAGAAACTACTATATATATAAACTTAGCTATGTAAATAGAATTCAATATGATTTCAATATTTTTAATTTTATTGAAACTAGGCTGAACAGTTAAAATATATGGAAAATGTTAAAATCATTCAAATGCTAAGAGCGGGTTTCGCAGATTATAATTAAAGTCTCGACTAGCTTGTTAAGAACATGTTTAATTACTAATTTCAGTTTCAATTAGATTCCGATGAGAGGTAACATGAAGCATTTGTGCGTTAGTTCGGCATCGATAAGCTAACGCGTGAAACTAGCACTTAGAATTTAGTAAATAAATAACTCAAAATAATCCCAACGGAACCTCTATTTAGTTAGTACAAAAGTGATTTCCAAGTATAGTTGGTAATATATTTGAAGAAGTTTGTGAAAGTTTACTCAAATTAACAACAAATTTAATCAAATCAGAAACCATAACGTTTGATCCTGCAGTACAGTTTAAATAACTAATTATAGTGTGTCTATTGAATTTAATGACGAAGGGACGGCTTGACCCTATATTATTTATGTTAGATTTACGTGAGATGTTATGATCATATAGTACTAGGCTAATAATAATATTAATAATCATCATTTTATGGCGGTCCTATAATAGTGTACGATTCTTGTTTAAAGTAATTATAAAACAAGGATTATTAATTTCATAAACTGCGATAAAATCCGTAAAGACAGTATTATTTAGTCAGGCTAGTTGTCTAGCTTGGCCAACGTTTCAGGAACTTTACAGCAACCATGTTTGATAAATAATTAAAGAAACTGCGATAAAAACTGTAGATGTAGTTTTATTGTAAACCAGGTTGTATCTTTTTTGCCAACCATACAACGCTAGGCACATTAAAAAGCATATAACAGAGTTTCCCAAATACCCTCATATTAAGTTAAATTACCGTGCCGCCATCTTTGTAAGGCTCGATATACAGTGTGATCTTTATTTCATACTATTGTATAATTTACTTTGGTCATATGACTATAAAATATTAATCTTAATTATATTGACAAAGAACAGAGAAAAAATATATGTTGATAAATTATACCTAACCATGTATAAACTACTTCACCCTGCAATATAAATGGTGTTTACTTCGATAATGTGATTTATCAAAAACAAATTAAGCTGTGTTTTATCACCGCTCGCAAAATGGTAAAGTAAAGTCATTTGATGCCAAGCCAACACTCATAGGCATCTGCACAAATTAAGAATATTTTCTCATTCAAGCCCATGTTTAGAAGTTTCACAAACTGCAAGAAACGAGACAGCACAGCAATGACTTCCTACCGATGTTGGACCAACGTGAAGTAATACAAATAGCAACGCATTTTCTTTCCTTGTTCTTGTAGCACTTAACAGTATATGATCCTACTGTCTATAGAAATACTTCCGAAACAAGAGAAAAAAATATGAAGAAAAACCTATTGCATTTTTACGGTTATGATTTTTTTATGGCAAAAACAAAAGGAACACTGAAATAGAGTTGTCTAAATCGGTCTACTCTGTAAAAAGTTATACATGGCCTACCATATAAAAATACATACACATCGAATTGAGACCCCTTCCGTTTTTTTCTCGATTAAAAACAAAATTACGTCAAACTCATTATCACTATATTTAAAGTCGGCTATAATCGCAAGAACCCTCATCCCTCGTGTTAAATATACACAGGCAATTACCGTGAAATTAGTCGGCGTGTGCGGAGCTGATACTCACATATATAAAATATGACTGTCCGTCAGTCTCTTGGGTTGTGTGTTTTGGAAATTTCATTAGGCGTTAGCTTGTTTGCACATTAATCTCAGATCATATAGTGGTGTGCCAAGTGTTGTCGATTAACAAATGCAAACATCGATAGTTTCACGTTTGTTGAATGTGTCTTTAGTATACGTCTTTTTGATATGTAGTATCAAAATTAAAATAAATTGGTACATTATATAGAATTGAAAATAATAAATAAATAATTAATGACAATGTTCACCTTTGTATTATTAAATAACCAACGAAAGCCTCCAACGTCTATAAACATCTGCACTATAAGCAGATATGCAATCTGCCAACGAATCTCGATTTATTTCATTTAAGACTATATACTATATATTCAAAAAGAAAATTCTTGTATTTATGAAACAAACATAAAAAGAAATTGTGTGCTTTTTATTTCAAATCATTAGAGGACTTGTAAATCTCAATACGCTTTATACGCAATGGTTATTAATCTATTATAAAACAGAGCTATACTGTATCTGTTTATAGTTAAAATAGGAAATATATATTAAAATCTTTATACAAACAGAAATTATCGTTTTTAGGATTGTCAATCTTTGAATGGAATAAAATTGTCTATTATTCGTTGTGTTGTGTGGGAAATGTTGCACAGCTTAAATGAATCCTCCTGACGTATTGGCCTTAAAATCAACTTGAACAAGACAAGGGTCATGTTCAACGAACACGTTCTTCCTGGCCCGGTCAACGTCGATGGTGCTATTCTCGGAGTCGTAGACGAATACGTCTACCTCGGGCAACTATTGCAATTAGGTAGATATAACTTCGAGAAGGAAGCCGATAGAAGGATTCAGTTGCGTTGGGCAACACTCCGGAAGCACCAGGTGGGAAGAAGGTCATCGTACAGTAGTCGGTTCGGGATAGATGCGAGGTGTAGGAGGGCGGTCATCTTGGCGTTCATTGAAGGAGATTCATTGATAATGATGATAATGAGTTTATTATTTCATATGAATACGTTTCAATCGCCTAAATATTACGGATATTAAGGAGGTAATATATAAGTTGTATATCATTAGATTCACACAAATGAAATGTCGGGCCACTGTTTTGAATCTTTATATCCAATGGCATTATGGCAAAATCAGTTTCGTGCGCTGGTGAAAAGGGCAGGGATTTTAGCGCATCAACACTATCGATGACGGCGCTTAAATGAAATTGCGACTCAGCAAAAGAAAACACAAATATAAAAAAGTCACATATCTAAGTTCGTACTGTTAGGTCAGTGCTCAGTTCGTTGCAATGACTGTACGTCTGGTAATTGTAAAAATATCATGTTGTGTCTGTTGGGAGCGTGCAACTTCCGGGAGACTCGTCTAATTGAGGTTGTGTCTGTACTCTGCTCGGGCTTTTCATCCGGGGCACAGGCCCGTGTAAAGGGAGGCTTATCTTGTACCGCGGTGAATTATGTGTTGTAGAAAATGTTCTCCACATTCAGGTTGGGCTAGTATATGTTACTAGCGGTCCATCCCAGCTTCGCACGGAAATAAATAATTACCATAACAAATTATGCACTAAAACCTTCCTCATAAATTACTTTATCCACGGGCGAAAACAGCAGCAACATAAAGTTTATCTCATACAAACATACAGCTTTTGGATAATTTGTTCTATCAATATCTATTCTAATATTACACAGAGGAAACACTCGATTGTTTGTTTGCATCGAATAGGCTTCAAAAGTACTGGAACGATTTGAAAAATTATTTATAACCATTGCGAATGGTGTGAAAAAAAAAAATCAAAGTAAATCCTTATATCGCTACAGAAATTATTGCTAGCTGTCCCGACTGACGTTGTTTCATCTTTAATTTTATATCTCGTTTTGCTTACCATGCTGAAATTATAATTTAAAGTTTTCGTATTTTTGTAGATAAAAGAATTGTTGCCGTATTTTGTAAAAAAACTGTGCGAAGCTGGGACGGGCTTCTATTAATAATAATATAGTTATTGATTAATGAGACCAAAAAATAAGTATTTCATTATTGTGTAATTAAAAATAATAGAACTGGAACTTTACTTCAATACAACAAGGCACACCTTTAAGTGAGTACATACTGAAGTTCCCATGAACTGTTTTGCTCTAAGTAGGCGGCGTAGTAGGCGAGTATATTACTCCTAATTGGAAAATATTTATGGTGCTGGATTAACATTTTAACATATTTTTCAAAATGATTATTATCAGCCGGACGACGTCCACTGCTGGATACATCCTCATTACTGTTAGCATGCAGATGCGTTAACCTTCTTGCTTCCTCCCCTACTATGGGTGGTTACCCAAGTAGCCGGTTGGCTACTTACTGACCGCTTGAGAAGCCACAGCATAGCCATCACTCTACGGCGGGATCATGAGAGTGAACAGTACCTCCCCGGTGGTGTCGGCCCAACTCCGCCCCAATACAGAAGGTACATCTTACTCTCAAAATTAATATTGGACTCGTAGATTCCAATTAAAGTCACGTCTAGCCTATAAGGAACTTGTGTGTATTTCTTTTATAATTCATGAAATAATAAATTAACAATATCACTAAATTAAATAAAAAAATAAAAATACAAAATATCATCTCTCGCCTTTAGATATTGATAAATGAAACCCAAGAGTATATATGTGAGGGGAACGTTATTTTTAATGGAATTCTACATCACTAGGGACGCAACAGATGTTGTATTCAGGAGTGTACCAATTCCTCTAACTCAATGAAGAAAGTCGCATAGCGGAGTGAAGGAAAACATGGCCAGGAAACGTTTCAATAGTTTTTGTGGTCTTCTTTCGAAAGCCCGTGCGCTACGGCTGGACGTACCAATTTTTTACATTCTATGATGATCAAAGGAGTAGTTGGAGCCACCCGATAACCACGGCCACTAATAAATATCTGCCCTTCTTTCCTACTCTCGGCATGAAACGTGACAGGGCATCTGTAGCTTTATAATGGTACCATAGAAGCGACCTTTCCGGTCGTGCCGGTGCAGGCCAATTCTGCTGCAATGCGGCATGATACTACCTTACATAATGTCACATTATTATTTACCAATTAGTCATAAATTAACAGCTAGCTTATTAACGGTGATATTGCGCAAACTCTTGAAACAACAAGGGTAAAATTTATGCCATAAGATACTTAGAGCAGGTTTCACATGTTACGGTTAGAAGCAGCTAATTAGAAGCATTAAGTATCGAATAGCTATACGACGCTTTATCTGTGTAACCGACCTTTGAATGTTACAGTTACGTTTTTAGTTTACACATAAAATAATACAAATTAACACTACTGCAAGGCGGGTTTAGCTTTAGATTAGCTCTCACTGATAGTTTTTGTCGATGTCGATAAAAGATACGTCACATCACTAGCGCGTATTTGTAATCAACATTACATTAGGCAATCAGTTGACAAGCGTTAGACATATTGATCATATTTTGTTTGCACTCGAGAGTGAATGAACCTGGCATTGTGTCAGGTTGTATTGGTGTCAATTGGGACATAGCTAAGTCGTCACCATGGTTCAGGCCTTGTCGGTGCGGTGGTAGTCTAGGGTAAACTCCCGCGAAGCCGATTAAACCGAGGGGACTATTCGTTACCCTCTTATAAGAAGAGAGTTTTTTATAGAATAGACGGACAAACGAGCTATCGGAGCCTTTTTACGACTACCAACGCCCATGAACATCCATATAATTACTATGCCGATATGTTGCCCTCCTTCGCCCCCAATGGGCCATCGGCTACTCACAAACCGCACGAAACGCGAGACTGAAGATGTCACTTTACGGCGGTATTATGAGCCCGGTTCCCCTGTCCAATTCCGTTGCATAGGAGCATGCACTATGCATGGCACTCCCTCGTCCTATGCAGCTTGGCACTACCTCTTCCTATGGAGCAACCTTGGTCTCGGGCGGCTTCTGAAACGATGGGCTACTTAAATAATTAAATAAACCGCGATAAAATCCGTAAAGGTAGTTTTATTGTGGTGAGTAACATTCACGTAAACTTAAGACATCAAAATGCTTTTACTATTTCAATCCTACATTATCTCTGATGAACCTAGGCTATATAACATTTTCTAAAACGTTTGGATCATTATGAAACTTCGATAATGTAACCAAGTTGTGAAAAAAACATCAAACTAAATCCTCATTTCGCTGCAGAAATTACTGGCAACCAGTTGTCGAAAACAGACGTTGTTCTGTCATTAATTTAATTTGTTATCATTACCATGACATTAAATCGTCATTAACATGAACTTATAATTTTGAATTTTTAATAAATTAATATCTCTTTAACCACATTTCGTGAAATATCCACGCGATGCCGGGACGGACTGGTAGTCAATAATAAGAAACAAATTCTATCTCTTACTTTCCTAAGATAATATCGAAGTAAACACAGACGAAGCCACATCTAAACGGTAGTATAAGGTAATTTCAAAGCGATGCCTCAGTGAGACGTATGAAGGAGACTGGCTAATGTTTGCCCCTTGAGTAATTGCTGAGCTTGCCTCGGTGATCCTATAACGGACGGCTTGACCTATCCGACCTGAGTTAGGACACGGGATCAAGCGATACGAAATCACCTTGATTACGCGAAGCTGTAATGGACAGAGCTCCGCTTTAGTTAATTTTTGAAGTGGAACTTGTTTAAGCACGCTTGGGATATCACGAATATCGCGAATTTTAGGAAGAGGTAGTGCCGACTATATATACGATAATCACGAGTTTTAGGAAGTGGTAGTGCCATGCTGCATGTACCTCTCGCTCACATAATACCGCCGTAAAGTGACATCTTCAGTGTCGTATCGCATTACGTATAGTTTGTGAGTAACCGGTGGCCCGTTGGGGGGGGGAAGGGCAACGCAATGGCATAGTAATTATGTGGATGTTCATGGGCGTCGGTAGTCGTAAAAAGGCTGCCATTGCTCGTTTGCCCCCCTATTCTGTAAAAAAGATAAATAAAGCAAAAGGAAGTTTTGAGAGGGAGATAAATAAGTGAAGATAAAACAGAGTTACTCAGGCATTGAGAGGGGCATATAAGTTAGTCGAGTTCCAAAGAGAGACAGAGAGAGAGAGAGAGTTACGCTTAGTACGGGTAAGAGCGACGAGAGAAAGTCTCACATATTTTCTTTCTCTCTTCCTCTCACATATTCGGATACTATGTATTATGTGCTATCACTCAAATCAAACTATATCTCTGTCTGCAGTAGATGGAAAACCAATACGGCCTACCGACACTTTGATTTATGTTTAAACAATATGAAACATATGTATCAACGACTATCTCATAACGAATATATTCTTTTTCGTTTCACACACGCCGTAAATATTAATTTTTGACTTGATTGATGTCCGGATATTCGGCGTAGGGAGCAAAAAGAAGGCGGTAACCTTGTAATTACATATTGCTGGCTAAGGTAAAGCTAAATAGTTAAACAAATTAATTCACACGTAATTGTTATCAGTTAGGTGTAATACATATTTTTCAGGGACCGCTTAAAATGAGATAGAAGTTGTGTCTTGTCGTAAGTGGAGGGCGGAGGCACACGCCACTTAAAAAGATATACAAAAATAAACCAATCACACCTGAATCCTTGTTCCCCTTAGCACTGGTCAGACAATCTGTAACAAGAAGAAATAAGGTCATTGCTTTGGAAATAAATTTTATGAAACTTATTACAGAGATATTAATATATTTATGAATAAAGCTATTCGCCCCGGCTTCGCGTGTGAATATCTAGGGCCTGATTACTTATTTTAACAACAACAACAACAACGACACATCTTCACGCCAGCTCCCTAATAGGGTAGACAGAGAGAACAGAATACCATACATCAGGATGCATACATACCTTCTTTGCCTCCTCTACACTAATTACTCTCTTCATACACACACGCTTATCTTAAAAAAATACAAACAAAAAATCTCTGGAATCGCCCTATTCATTGGCTTTTTTTGGATTTGAGAAAAGCCATCCCACACAGACAAATGGCATTTGGGGGCTTTTGCTTTATAATGTGTATGGAAGGACGAGGAGGCGAGGCAGGTATGTAATGATCGTGATAAGTGGTGTTCTGTTCGCTTCGCCAAACCCACTGCGAGCCTTTGGAGACCCTACATACTAGAGTGACATGGACCTTTAGTAGTAAAAAAATGAGCTGTTGTTTATCTTTAATAGTCGTACAATTAAGATTTACTAATTTTACAGTGTGCTAGTTACACAAATACAAAACAATTAAAAATATAAATATAATAATAAATATAATAATATAAATATAATAATAAATATAATAATAAATATAATAATAAATATAATAATAAAGCTCATTCGAAACTGTCTCCATTGGCTTCGATACAGTCCCTTGAACATTGAGGCCGGTTGCCAACAGAAGCGTGCAACTCTTTCCATGGGGAAATTGTTCACTGTCGATCGTATGGATTCTTCAAATTCCTATGGCTTTAAGACCAAACTGCACTTTCTAAAACTGATCATGAATCATAATCCAACGGATTAATAAGTAAATGAAAGGTAGCCATCAGCTCTGAACGATTCCGGAACGTTTTAACCAACATTTTGTGGATTGATTTTTATGATCTGGTCCCGAGCCTTGCCGGAAGGACTATAATTGGTTATTGAAGATAAGGGGCTTAACTGCCTTCTCAAGAATATTATCTTGATACACTTGTGTCGATATTTCGATACCTTTCTCACAAAAATATGGCTGAGTCAATCCTTCATAGCTGACACCCCACCGAACCATCACTGAGGCCGGATAGTGTCCACGTTGCACTCTGTCGACTAATTGGAAGCTTTCTTAGAGCGTTGAGCATACATACAGCCATTTTCTCTGTTAAAATACCATTTTAACTGTAAAAACTCTACTCTCAACTGTAAAAAGAATCTCATCCGGAAGTAAAAGTCTGTGACCTCCCTTTGCGTACCGCTTCACTAGTTGTTTCAATTTAACACACAACTCGTCTTTAATTTATCAGTCAAGAAATGATCAGTGCGTCTGTTATAGGCTGCCAGTCCCAAGTCATCTCTTAAGATACGCGACATGGTTCTAGGTGCTATCTTTATTTTGAACAGAATTTCTTCGAATTCTTTCCTTTATTGCTTTCGTACGAACACTACGTGTTCAGCCAGATCTTTCTCTGTCACAAACAGAGGAAGTCTCATTGTACCTATTAATAGCCCGGTATACCAACATTCGACTAATACCAAGTGCATGGAGAGTTATAAAAATTGCATTTGGCTTCATACATACTTTGTGTAATGTGTTGACAGCAATTCTGTCCTTTTTATAGCCCCATTCTATTTTAATATCGCAAAGTATTGCACAATATATTGGCGCCAAAATGAGAAAACACAATGAACAATTCAATTCCAATTGCCAAATTCAAATGTAATATTTTTTATCTTTAGTGTAACAGTATTTGTAGCCACATACTAAGTATGTTAAGTATTAACTAGCGATCGCACATGCATATATGCGTTAAGTGTTATTTTTTATCTATAATAAGGGGCAAACGAGTAGGGCAGCGAGGATGGATGCCCCCGATCGCCTGAACCCCGCAGAACCAGTGAGGCTGGATGCAAGTGGCTCGTCACCGTGACCTATGGCGCTCTATGGGGGAAGAGTGGACGTCACCCAGCCAGATAATGATTCACCGAGTTTTTTCGGAAATCTCTGAAAAAGGTTCTGAAAAAAAAGTGGCGTAGCAACGAGCGCTGGGAACAGCTGTGATTAAAATAAAAAGTATACGCAATTTCAGAGAATATACTTAAACCAGAGATAAACATAATTTGTACGACTCAAAATATATATCTCTTTTTTTTAACATAAAATAAAGTTTTAATTTTATTATTACAGCATATTTTATAACAAAATATAAAAGATGAAAAATATTGTTAGTTGGGTAAGAATTATTAAAAACTTTTTTTTAAGTTTGTTTAAGTTTTAAAAGTGAAGTAAAAGTGGCTCCTTATAATAAGGCCATGTGTGTGGGTTTCATGGATGAGAATGTTTTAGAGAAAATAAAATTATAATTATTAAAGTTTTCTTGATGTTATGTTCCCCGCGAAATCTCCAGCGTAAAATAAAGACTAACATTTTATTAATATCATTCTGGTTTGTAATCTATATGTATGTTAAATTTGAAACATATTCTTAAAATAATTAAATAAAACCTTTACAGGTTTTATTTAATTATTTAACTAGCCCAACTTTTCAGAAGCTTTACAGCAACCATGGTCACGGGCGGACTGAGATGACAGATGTCCTGATGCCATATCAGTTATTAAAAGTACCCGAAGAATTATAATTATTTAGTTGTTCCGGTTAACGCAAACAGTATTTATTACATCTTGCTGTCTTGAGATGTTATGTTTATTTATTGATTTGATTATGTTCACCACTGGGTCCCAAGGAGAGGGAAGAACCCTGTCATATTCCCTATTCAAATTTGGGTGTTTTTTTTCTAATTTCAATTAGGCTGGTTATTCATATTCCCTATTCAAATTTGGGTGTTTTTTTTCTAATTTCAATTAGGCTTCCCTATGTAATGGAATTGGGACGGCACGATCGGGGAAAAACCTTTCGCTCACATGTTACCGCGGCAAAGTGACACCGACTGTGTCACGTTTCGTGCTTAATGTTTATGGGCGTCGGTAGTCGACGAAAGGCTCCGATTCCTCGTTTGTCCCCCTATACTATAAAAATCAAAACATGCGTCTACTGCTGTTTTAACCTCGTCGTTTGTCGAAAATCTTTGACCTCCCAAGTGCTTTTTTAGGCTAGGGAACAGAAAGAAGTCTGGCGGTGCCAGATCAAGTGAATAAGGTGGATGCGGTAATAGTTCAAGGCCACAATTGTGGATTTCAGCCATTCATTGCACAGACATGTGAACACGGGCGTTATCTTGATGAAATAGGACTTTTCCTCTGAGCATTCCTGGACCCTTTTCTTTTATGTCCTCTCGTAACCTCTTCAAGATAATCGATCATAATCACAGCCTTAGAGTAACAGAATACTGAAGCCATTGCCTTATTTGCCACAAAATCGCCATAGCCTTTTTAGAGGGTGGTGAGTCAGGTCTTCTCCTTTTTTCGTCCATTGTAACAAACCGAATCAAAAAACATGTGCATCGGCTTCAAATAACTCCAAACAGTCACGTTAAATAGTCATTCGCGTCTTTTTTTGTTCAACTGAAAAGCAGTCGCGGAACCCACCTCGTAGACACCTTGGGGAAGCCCAATTCGTTGACTATGATGTTTTGACTTCGTTCATAAGCGCTACCCATAATCTCGGATATCTCTCTAATTTTTAAACTGCGGTCTCCCATAATTAAATCAAGGACCTATTAATATTTTCGTTAGTATATATTTCACACTCTCTCTGACCCAGGATGAATCTGGATGAATAAGACCCAGCTGAATCTCCTAAAGTGCCGACCATGTCATCATGGATGGCTTTCGGTGATAGCTCCTTATTATGAAGGCATTTAACGACGGTACGCTGCTCGATTTGCTCCATTTGCAGAGACTAAGTCCGACTGCTTTATTAAAAAAAAGTTAAAAATCACAACTAATTATTGCACACGTTTAGAACCTAATACAATTAACGAGCCTGAGCTGAACTATATAATGTGGGTGGATTCGATTTTTAGAATTGAATGAATCTGTGTTAGGCCGAGCCCTATTCAATCCACCTGGTAACTAGGTGAAACTTCGTATTGCGATGAAACCTACACTCAGCGAAAAGTTTCATTCACTCAAGTGTTTTTTTATAGATCATCATCGATTCATCTTCACTTCCTAACGGAGTGGGAACACGGAATGAGGAGCCACATATCGTGATCCTTAAATACCTGTATCATTAAATACCGTAAAGTGACAGATGCGCTGTCGCGTCTCGTGCAGCTGTTAGCCACTGGCCCATTGGAGGGGAGGTGGTCAGTGTATCAGTATAGTAACGTGTGCGTATGTTTGTGGACGGTGCTCGTCAGAAGATTCCCGATTTGTCGTTTCTTTCTGTATAATATAAACGAAAACCTTACTCTCCAAACCAGATTTCCAAGAGGTTGAAGTTCGCTGATACCTACTAAACGAGCTAACCGCTAACGGCTATGCGGACAAGTTGCCACCGTTCCCTCCTCCAATGAGATACCGGTTACTCGCACCGCACAAAACACCATCACTTTTAATGAGCCCAAATCATCAGCAATGGACTGCCATATAGGTAGTGACCTATATGCCGACACTTCACGGTATATGTGCGCGAGATGTGGTTCCCTGCGCGTGCCAGCCTAATTTTCCAACAGTGCCGCCTGGCCTTAAATATCTATATGCTACACTAACAGTTACCCGCGACTTCATCCGCGGGGATTACAGACAAAACTACTTGTAACAATTGTTACTTCTATAGCCTATGTTTTATTTTGATGTATAACTTACATTAGTGTAAAATTTAATTATAACCCATTCTGTAGCTTTTAAATGAAAAAGTAACAGACATCCATTCATACTTACAAACTTTTGCGTTTATTATGTTAGTAGAATTAAGAAATCTTAGGTACTATAACACGAGCTTGAAATTTGGCAGATTCCTTTTAGGGTGCAGACATTCGCTAGAAATGAATTTTACGAAACTCTGTTTAAGGGTGCATTTATGGTGAAGTTTGTGGGTGAAATGGCGTGGTGCTACTATATATAAGCACATTTCCATTCTAGGAGCAAGGTAGCAGTGGAGTAGGGTGAGGTTAACTCTGGAGTAATTATTTCCAGATGGCCTCGGTAACGCAATTAGTAGGGCACGCTGGGTACATATAAATAATATTCACAACCTCCAAGTATTTAATATTTGTTATTTAGTTTGAGAAAAAAGAAGGTTGTGATCTTTTGTCTACGGAGAGAGGTACAGAAGGAGGATCAACTTGTGTGTGAGCCTGACAGCTTTAATCCTCCGGTCAGGTACGTGTGGAAGGTAGAGGGAACTGAGTGGACATTTCACGATCCTGACTCAATTGTGTTTGTCTGTTCATAGAAGTGAAATGTAGATATTGACTTACGCTACAGGTTTGCCAAACGAAAAATTGTATCACACCGTATATGAGATTCTTCAAGTTTAAACAATCTTATAGAATAGGGGGACAAACGAGAAAACGGAGCCTTTTTACGACTACCGACGCCCATTAACATCCACATAATTACTATGCCGACGTGTTGCTCTCCTTTATTGCCCAGTGTGCCACCGGCTACTCACAAACAACACGAAACGCGACTCTGAAGATGTTAGTGTACGGCAGTATTATACGAGTGTTGTGAAGATAGAAAAAAAATTACAATTGAAATTGAATACATTAAAATATATTTTGGGTGATTTGTGATTTGGCCCAAGTGAATTGATCCGGCGCGACCGGGGAAGTATTTCTCGCTCGCTTGATACCAGCGTAAAGTGCTGTCGCGTCTCGTGCGGGTTGTGAGTAGCCGGCGGCCCCTTGTTGGGGGGGGGGGGGTGAAAATGTGGGCAACACATCGGCTTAGTAATGCTGACGTTCATGGACAGTAGTCGCCGCAAGGCTCCTTGTCCCCCTACACCACAAAAAAAGAGTGTTACAGATAAACAAAACTAATAATAAATCACAAAACTATTCCTGTAAGAATCGTAACGTTTCTGTTTGTACTTTATTAAGCCTATTTCTACAATTTTAGAGGTACGTCTGTTAAATTTTCTGTTCCATTTTTTACCGTATATTTACTGTAACAATGATTAACACTTACAAACAGTTAGTTTTCAAGACTGATTCAAAGTGTATTTCTACAGTCTTAGAGGTATGCGAGTCTAATATGTTGTTGTAGTTTTTTTGTCTAAAGAGAAAGAGACACAAAGAGAGGCAAAGCGTATATTTAGGATAACCTTTTTTATGGTATAGGGAGACAAACGAGAATCGGTGCCTTTCAACGACTACCAACGCCCATGAACATCAGCTTAATTATGCCGATGCATTGACCACTTTCTTACTTACCAATCTTAACTTTATTGGCTGTAACAATTACTAACACTGTTTGTAAGTACAAGCAGTTATTTTTGCACACCGATTCAAAGTGTTATACTTTATTTCTGTTTCAATATGAAAGCAGAAATGAAAAACAGCGTTCAAAACACTTTATTTGGTTTACACTGAAGTCCTTTAATCAAACTGTAGAAGTTACGAGAGAAATCCGCAATCGAACATATCTACTAAAACGCATACTTATAAATACAGTCGGATAACAAAACAAAAGTATACCGAGCCGGAAATCGAACCCGTGAACCAGTGGCTGCATCAAACTATAGAAATGACCAGTCTACACGTGTGTTTAGTGATACGGCAGTGTTATAATCTTCGTGAATATTTCATCCGGATAAACCGGGATTTGCCGGCTTTTTCGGTATAGATTAAATAGAATTATTCGGAGCTTAATCACGAATTTGCTTTGTGAATATTTAGATCGGTGCGCGGTGTACACTGGATGCGGCTTCAATTTGTGAATGCTGCGTACAGTTTTTTAGTGATTACATTTAGTTTTCTTTAGCATAGAGGGGGAGGGGTAACATGAGCAGTTAGAGCATTCCAGTAAGTAGCGACTAACACTACTAAATTGTGGAAGTGGCGATAAGGTAAGCAGTTTAATAGAGATTTGTAATCAGTGACTCTTCTATACAATGTGTTTTTATGTTATAATTTTTTTTTTGTTTTTAAAAGGTACGATGGCTTTGACGTATCATATTTGATAAAAACTCCAAAAAATATTGCTTAGAAAAAAATAAATATCTGTGGACTTATCACTACGTTTGCGTCATCCGGTGCTAAGTACCGCGAGGACTTGTGTAACAGACACCTGAAATAAGTTTAATATGTTTATAAATTAAAAAAATGTAAAAAATATAGAAATAAATATAATACAGATATAAACATCAATGACCTAGGCGGGACTCGAACCGGCAACCGTCGGCGTGGATAAAACGTTACCGACTCACCCAGCCAGTCGTCAAATTAAATACAATGTAATCTGTGAAACACTCAACTGCCTGGAATAACAGACGGACGGACGGACATCAGCGACTTAAGGGGTCTTGACGTTTCACTTTGGACACGAAACCCTAAGAAGCACATGTCCAGATCGATAGAGGTCAAACGTTGAAACGCTTAAAACTTAAAATAGAAGGTTAAGTTGAAAGTGGGTGCGTAGCGTTCGCGTGTTAAAAGTCAATTCTAAAAAATATAACTGTTTTCACTAACGTTCATCTATCAGCAGTAATGTTATAATTGCGACACAAAATATTATTTTAACATTGTAATATACTGTGAGTAATGCTGATAAACCATTATCAAAAAACTTATTTTTGAGTTTACGCGCCCTTCGGTTTTACCCATACATACTAAGAAATACATAATAAGAGACCACTTTTTGGAAAAAAAATTATGCCGTGGGCCCATTGGAAGGGAGGAGAGAAGGAGGGTAATCGTCTGCATAAATGGTAAAATTAACAACTTTTAAAATTAACAAATTTAATGTGGAACATACCGGAAAGTCATAAACTAGAAAGGTAAAGACAAAGGCCGAAGTGATTTTCCAATTGGTTTGGGCGCAAAGTATTGATATATCTTTTCAAATTAGTACCCATTCAGGTACTAATTTGAAAAGATATAATAAAACTAATGATTTGATAATTTTCTCATTATTTAATTTTCTAATAATTTTCAGTTTGACCCTCGTACTTGCGATAAATAGGCAACGGATACGTTGCATAATGCGCTTTACATAAACTTTATGTTTTAAGAATAAAAGTTACGCTTATATTTATGATTTTAGCAACTGTATATCATTTAAGATGGTAATACTATATAATAATAATATCTGTGGAGAGAGTTAGCCTTTTATAGATATTATGATATAT
>JAFELO010003250.1:92656-128785 GCA_017140195.1 Eumaeus atala
ATTATTATATATACATATATTTATTATGCTGATAGATGAACGTTACCTGTAACAAAGTCCGTGTTATATATAATTATAATAATAATTATTATATAATTATATATATAATTATATATACTATGGAAATATATTTAGTTAGCACAAATATTACTCTTGTCTATTTACTGTTATTTTATTTTGCTTGATTGTCCTACATAGTTAAGAATCTTTCTTTCATGCCCAAAAAGACTCTCTGGAAGATATTGCTCTGCAAGCAACAAGACCGCCTTTTTGCACATGAAAATTATATGATATGTTGTGTGTACTGTAATTTTCATTTGCACAATAAAGCGCAATTCATTTCATTTTCCTATATTTCAATTATAAAAATTGAAATATAGAAAAATGATGAATAAGACTCGTTGAGAAGTTATTCTTAAAAATATATACTCTAATGTTGTATTCATGTATATACTTTCAAATAAGACAAAAATAATCATTTTCTATTCAGATAGCAGACACGATTGTGATCCTGAAAACTTTCTGCTTAGCTAATTAGCAGTAATGAAGTTTCACATTTCAACCGTCGCAACTAATTTACAAAGTCTCATCTGGCGGGGCATTCGAATTGCCGGCGGCGATGGTTCACTCGTAGGTGTACTAGCGAAGATCGGGCGAAGAAGAGATACATTTTAAATGGTTTTTTTTTCACAAACAATGAAAGTTGCATATGGATATTCGGAGTCCAAGTTTGCGAATACGGATGTCAACAAACATCCGGATAACCATAAGTTATGTAGATGCTTTGCTTGCGACTGTTTGAATGCCTCGTGCAGTAGTAGTAAGCACGTTCAATCACAGTCATGAAGTCCTGGGTTCGAGTCCCGGGTCGGAGCAGAGTGTTGTTGGGATTTTTCTATAATAGTCCGAAGTTAGGATGTTGGCGGTGTTATACCACGTTGCCTCGGACAGCGCGTTAAGTCGCCGGTCCTGCGCCTGACGTCTCTCCGGGCGTGTCGGGTTGCCGTCCCATCGGAACTGGTGAAGAGAAGCAGGAGTGCACTTGTGGCTAGGTACATACTTGTAAACTATAATATGTCCTGCGCAGTTGTATCCTGCGTCCTGCATGTCCTGCGCATCTCTGTAGAGATGGCCACCGTAGCCGGAATTCTGCCAGAACATTATTATTATTATAACCGTTATTGATTTAGGAGGAGGTAGTATCATGATGCATTGCAGCCGATTTGGTCGGGCATAACTGTAGCAACACAGCAGCAGCGCTTACAATAAAACAAGAAATACGAGGAACGATTGATAAGTATCCGAAACGACAAAGGAAAATTTTAATAATCTATTTAAAACAATTTTATTTTTTAACGTAGTTTCCTTCACCACCAGTTTGATAAAGCCAGCACCAGTTTGATAAAATGTTCTCACTAACCCTTTGAGGGGTTAGTTAGAACTCGTCTACGTCCAGAATGAATTCATCATTTGATGAAAATCTTCGGCCACCTTTTGTTGAGATTCGGGAAAGATGTCGCATGGGGCCAGATCTAGGAAATAGGGGGGATTCGGTAATAATTCAAATCGCAATTCATGAAGTTTGGCAACTGCAATCTTTGACAAGTGCACAGGTGCGTTGTCGCGGTGGAATAAAACTTTCTATTTGGCTAAATGAGGCCGTTTCTTTCGGATTTCTTCACAAAATATTTGCAGCAAGATTGCACAATGGAGAGTATTGTGCAATCTTGCTGCAAATATTTTTTTATATTTCCTCTTTGCAAATAATTCACTGAAATAATCCCTCAGGTATCCCCAAAAACTGTCGCCATCACTTTGCCGGCCGACAAAACCGTTTTTGATTTCTTCGGCGCAGGTTTTGTCGCTGTCAGTCCACGGCTAAGAGTGTTCTTTTGTTTCAAGAGGAAAATGATGTATCCATATTTCATCTACTGTCACATAAAGCCGCAAAACTCAGCAAAACAGCGTCAGACACTCCGACGAATCGTCTACTCGGCGTTGCTTTTGGTTAACAGTGAGCAAACGCGGCGCCATTGCGAACAAAGCTTTTTCATTCGCGAATGGTAGTGTAAAATATTAAAAACCTGTTCAGAGGAAATACTTACCATCCCTACTATCTGCCGCAACTTTAAGCGACGATCAGTCAAAACTATTTCTTGAGTCCTTTCGATCATGTCCGGATTCGTGACTTCATTTGGACTGCCAGACCTGTTGGCACCTTCGCAGCTCTATCTCCCAAGTTTAAAATCGGTTACCCAGGTGTGAATTGTACTAAATGCAGGAGCAGTATTTTTTATATTACCTTAAGAACTGTCTAGCGTGACTTTAATCTGGGTTGCTGTTTTCCCTTTTAAAACGTAAAATTTTATCACCGCACGAATTTCGTGTCTTTCTATTGTTGAAAAAATTGACGGCAGCGAAAGTTCAATGTTTCCACTTTATTATATCAGCACAGAAAAATAATAGTTTTTATTTTTTACAAAGTAAATGGGAACATCCAGTTATCATTTGGTAACTTGCACTACACAAAAGAAGCTTTAGTGCGGTCTGTACACATCGTGCAACATTTCAAAGAATTTAACTGGATCCTAGAAACGAACAGACTACAGCCGCTCTATTAATTTATACGATGTACGTTTCGTATTTCTAAAATGATTTCTAAGGAGATATCCTCCTCTTAGCTACGATTTCTAGAATTTACATGTTCCAGAAATATTGTGTCGAAAGTGTTAAGCCATAAGCGAATCGAAGTGATAAGAGGATGATGGACCGATGACTAGATTAAGGTGGCGGAGAGTCACTGGTTATAAGTGGCTGTGATGCCCGTGGCATATGGTGCTCCATGGAGGAGGGCTATGTCCAGCAGTGGACGTCGTCCGGCTGATGATGATGTGTAATAATTCTTATCACATCACGTTAGCCTAGCCCCGTGTGTGTTACAGGTACTAGACAAGGGAAATATGTATATATATATATATATATTTAATATAGTTTTCTATAATTTAAAGGTGTCACATGATTAAGATTTTTATTACAGAAATACATGTAATATACATAGATCCATGAACTGGGAGAGATAAGAACCCGCGACCTCTGGCACAAAATAAACAATTATCAGAGCAGCCCGTATATATCTCAAAACTTACAAAATAAATTATTCATTATGTTTAACTCTATATAGCCGGTCTATTTGGCTTAACAAAGAACTCTTTAACGCGCATGCGTGGACCGAGCGAGACGGACGATTGTTAGTTTTGTGCTTCCGCCCCGAGTGGGAGAGGGACAGGTAGATTATAAATTTCTAAGATGGCTCCAGCACGAAATTACTGTGAATTTTTTCGCGAGATATTTCTTATTATTGTTAATGTCTAAAGAAATAAAGCTTGAGGGGAAATAATGGACGGGACCTCTAATTATCAAAGGGAAAATTATTTTTTCATTATATCCGTGTACATGACACAAGTATTATAGTGTAATCATCATCATTCTCTATGCGTCTGCTTTTGAAAACAAAGCTCTCTTTTAAGGTTTTATTGGGGTGTTTTGCAGCAGAATCGACGCGACTAAGGAATTACCTCTCTCGTTTCACTCGGGTGGTGGCAGTACGAAGGTGACAAAATCTCAAAGACCAGAAATTCATTTATAAGTGTGACTGTTCTGATTAGAATGCTAGTTTTGCCATCTAGACAAGAAAATCCACCAAGGCAGCATGTCTTCGGATAAGGAATCTTAACGCATCGACATAAAACTCATTATTCAAAAGATCTCTTCTTAGTAGTAAATGACTGATACATCAAGGGACACAGAAGTACTCTTTACGTATATACATTACTTACATTCATACAAAGTTGGTTGAGACATGAAATAGAAAAATGTCAATGACCCTTTTGCTTGGATAGTATCTAAGTGGCAGTGCCGAATTGTGACACGAAACTACTTCTCACTCGAGACAGCGATGTAGTTGCGTTGAGGCTTGTGAGTTACCGGTGACCCATTGGAGGGGAGAAGGGAAGAATGGCATGCCGATATTACGACTAATAGGCGGGAAAAACTACGGGGTGATGCTATTACATAATAAAGTTAAAAAGTATTCTGTTTCTTTGTATGCACGCGATTGTCTCTGGGACTGAAACGGAAAAATAATTTATGTGCGCTACATTCATTAGAAAGGTTATAAGGCTACTTGCCATGACGCTACGGCCAGTGGAGTTACACGGGTAAAGCCGCGGAGCGCTGCTAGTAACATAATAAAACTTGTCCTGTCGGTGGTGTTGCGACACTATTTATGAAATGAAATTAAACATTCAACATCATTGTAAGTTCTTAAGGAGTAAATTCCAGCCACGCGTAGGCGTTGACACGTGCAGCTTTTTAAATGTTATTTCGGTACAGATGTGTGTGTACGTGTGACATCTAGATCGACTGCGTCAGGGAAAGGGTAATGTGTTTATGTATCATGAGCATCACTATCAGCCCTTATCAGTCCACTGCTGGACATAGGCTTCTTTGAATGAACGTAAATTTGAAAGACGTATGAATGTATGTATGTATGTGTGTATGCATGTATATAGTACCACCGTAAAGTGATAACTATCCGGTACATAGGGTTTGCAAGTTTCCTTTGGCCCATTGGACGTCGTTTTTCGGTGTCAGTAGTCGACCGCTAGTTTCTCCCTTTATACTGTGAAAAGCTTTCTTAGCACGAGGCTATTGTTACATTGCAGACCAACCCGCCAGGCACGACGGGTGAAGTGCCTCCCGCTCACATGACACCGCCGTAAAGTGATAGTACGCTGCCGCGTTTTTTTTATCAACCCATTGAAAGCGTCTTTCTAGTGTAAAGGGCAACACATCTACTTAACTGTTATATGGATGGTTAGCTATGGGCGTTAGTAGTCACCTAATTATGTAATAAAATAAGCTTTTTGAACTACAAAAAGCAGTCGTAATACATTAGCGTTGCCTTCCTTAGCTATTACTAGCTACCTGACCCGACATCCCCCTTGAATAACTAATTATGCATCCATCATCGTGAATCTCTCTATCAATGTGTGTAAATTACATGAAAATCTATTCGGTGGATTTTAAGAATTTTTTTCCGACAGTCAGTTTTTAGGGACTTCGTGTCACATTATGTATAGTTAAAGAAAAATACTTCCATAGTCACGCAGGCGATACTGCTAAACCACGTCATAAGAAAAAATCATTTCCCTCTTCCTGACGGACACGCGTAATAATGAAAATTCTAGAAAGGAGTTAATATACCGCACATTCTATTCGAAACTCAAATAGCTGATTACGCGTTTAATAACGTAAAAATAATTACGTGTTTCCCCCTCTCTCTTTTCACGAAAACACGTAACCTTAGGGTGTTTAATGTATTACTCATTTTATTCACAAATTGCTGCCTAATGTTTTCACAAAGCGGGATGGTGCACACTGCGGTAAACGTGGTTATGAAATTTAATTTACGCGGCGACGATAAAATTTATCTAGATATTGAATCGAAAATATTGCTAGGGGCATTTGTTTACTTACGATCATCATTGCTTTTTTGTCGGCATTTGTACGGCATTGTTGTCTGTCATAAGATTATATGTTACTTGACCACTAAGGAACATTACCATCAGCGCATGCAGATGTAATTCTCATATCTGTATTGGCCCCCGATGGGCCACCGCTTGCTCATTAACTTGACGCAACGAGATCACAATATTTTTCTTAAGGTGAACGTATTTTAATAGTTTAGGGGACCAATGAGATTTCAGCATGTGTGACATAGCGCTACTCGTGACAGAAACGTGCAATGCAATGCAAGCATTATTAGCGAGTCATGCTTAAGACGCACGGCCATGTCCATACAGCCAACATAACGTGGCCCATTGGGGGAAGATGAAAAGGAGGGCAACGCATTGACATACCAGTTATGCTGATATCCATGGGTGTCGGTAGTCGTAGAAAGGCTATGGTTACTCGTTTGTCAATGCTATAAAAACTACAGCTAAAAGTATACTGTATAATTATGAATTTTCCGACTGAAATAATAATAATTAAATATTTTTTAAGTCGCAAGGATCTCATAAGTATATATATTGTATACTTATGAGATCCTTGCGACTTCAAATATATCATATATCACACACCAGAAGTCATAAATTATTCTTATACTTATATATCACATAAGTACAAGAATGACTTATGACTTCTGGTTTGTGCGATTCGCCATAATTCAATTGGTAATCCTGCTAGAATTATAGCGATAGCTTTAGTTGTATATCTGTTTATTTTTCTCTCGAAAACTACCGTAAGCATTTGTCTAGAACTTAGCACAAATGTTATAATCTGGACTAATGAAAAATAGTTTTCATCATGAAATGTGCAATTGTGTGTTAGATTGTATTATGGGATTCTGTTTTATCGAATAACAGGGCCATTTGTCAAATTCTGTATCGGCGTATCTCTGTTAGCCCTTAAGTCATGGTACACAAGGGCGTCAACCGGAGGGCGCTCTTGTACACTTATCCTCTCTCTATCCCCAATCCTGTGGGTTGACAACGGCCTGACCGGAAGGACATGAGACGCAGCTCGCTCTACCTGATCCCTAAGGCATAGAACACACTATGACTCAGTCGTAATGAGAATTCGATTTTTTCGCTTTTCGTTTCGATCCGGGAAACTAATTCCGACTGTATCATTTGGCAATATTCGTCTTAAAATCCGTCTTTATTATATATAGACTTCAATGATAATATTATTTATAACTAGCCGAGTCGCGACCACTAAGACGTCAAAAGAGTCTGTTTAGAATAGAATATAAATCATGTCACTTCTATATAGAGTAGCTTTTAGAATAGAATATAAATCATGTCACTTCTATATAGCGTAGCTTTTAGAATAGAATATAAATCATGTCACTTCTATACAGCGTAGCTTTTAGAATAGAATATAAATCATGTCACTTCTATATAGCGTAGCTTTTAGAATAGAATATAAATCATGTCACTTCTATATAGCGTAGCTTTTAGAATAGAATATAAATCATGTCACTTCTATATAGAGTAGCTTTTAGAATAGAATATAAATCATGTCACTTCTATATAGAGTAGCTTTTAGAATAGAATATAAATCATGTCACTACTATATAGCGTAGCTTTTAGAATAGAATATAAATCATGTCACTTCTATATAGAGTAGCTTTTAGAATAGAATATAAATCATGTCACTTCTATATAGCGTAGCTTTTTGTTAGTGAAGTAATTCTCATGATCAATTAATTTTTTTAAATATTATTGGGGTACAAATGAGCAGTCAGTATCTTGATGAATACTGAAGCCTATGCAAATCCGCATAAATACGTTGTCTGCGTTCATTCCTCCCCACCAATGGGCCACCGGCTACTAACAAAAAGGACGAAAATTATTTCCGCAAATTCCGGACAAACAAAGTTAGAAACGTCACCTCTTTAAACTAAAAACTAACTAACCCAGCAACCGTTGTTTTGGTTGGGTTGGGGGAACAGTCCATATCACTAAGGATATGGAAAATAGACAGTAGTCGATTCTCAGACATACTGAATATTCATATAAAATTTCAGAGGAGTAAGGTGACTTACATTACAAACAGCACTAGCATTTTATATATAAGATATAGACCACTAGCAGCACCCCAGGGTTTCACACGAGTAACTTCGGCTCTATTAATCTTAGCGTCATTGTATTTAGCACATACTCTTCCTCGACAAATAGACATTTCAATACAACAAGAATTTATCAATTCTCGCAAGTAGTTCCTGATATTAACGAGCCCAAAGAAACAAGTAAACTCTTCACTTTTATATTTTTATTTATTATAGTATTTAGATTTAATTGATGATATTGGTCGACGATGGCTTCGTTGCACAACAGGTCACGAAATCATGGAACAGGTCACGAAATCATGGAACGTTTTGGAAATTTTATATTGCATTTAAATTTTGAACTCGCAGTTATCAATTTTTCAACTCGTCTTTAACAACTGAATGATAAGTTGTTCTGGAAAACTAAAACTTATATATTAAAAAAAAATTGCTAAAATTAAAAAAAAAAAAAGACTACATATAAAGGAAGTCCATTTTATGACTGTCAAGGGTAATGATGTAAATTAAAAGAAATGCATTGAAATATTCTGGGTAACAACATTTCCTTTTGTTTGTCTGAGTTGATAATATTTATTTTATATATCTTATTTATTGTTGAGGAAAACCTAGTTCTAACGCTAGGACACAGCTCACTCTAGTTATAGTGCAGTTGTAGTGACAATATTCTCTTGTTTATGATCTCCTGGTGCTCACCAGACATTGTCCCTATGTTCATTATGCTGCGCACGGACCTCCTCTCACAAGTAATGTAGCCCGTATGAAACAATATCGTGTTGTTTATTATCTCCTAGTACATTAAATAACTTCGACCCCTTTCACGTCCCACTGTTGCACACGAACCTCTAACAAATAAAGGCATTGATTATATTCTTCTAGAAATATTTAGTGTCTCCTGGTTATTATTAAAATCATACTTTTTATTCTTTATCATCATTATCGCCCACTATCGGTCCACTGCTGGACATAGGACTCTTTCAATGAACGTCTGGACGGCCGATCTCCTGCTACTCGCATCCATCCCTGACCAGCTTCTACGTCTTCCCACCTGGTGAACGATCGACCGACACTCCGTTTGTGTTCCGAATCTGAACGCGGCCGCCTCCACTCCAGAACCTTAGTGGCCCACCTGCCATCTGATCTTCTGAGTGTGTGACCAGCCCATCGCCACTTCACCGAGCTTATTCTTTGCGTGATGTCGAAAAACTTTACTTCTCTGCCTTATGACTTCGTTACGAATTCTATCGGACAAAGGAACACCTAACATAGCTCGTTTAATAGCCCGCTGAGTTACCGCAAACTTGCGGACCAGTCCTATCTAAGAGGCCACGTTACTGCCCCCTTTATACTTGCTGCATTATAATAAAAGGCATGAGAGGCACCTTTCGTCCATATTATACAGGAGTATAGGGCCTCAGATTACCATTTAAATGGTTTGTTTCTAATGCTAATTTCCGCCTACTTCACACACCATAAAAATAATAAAAACTTATATAGAAAAATATATTTTGACTTAACTGAACTTACGCCCGAACTCCCACTCAATATAATGCGTACATTTAGAAATTAACAAAGCGTTAAATTTGGCCTGTAATACCTGAGCGAGCACTACGTTAGACTATGAAGCGTCAGTGAACTCTCTTGGGATGGAAACAGCGGGACGCAACTAGTTCACAGGTACATTTGATAAATGAACAATTGAATTTATTAATGAATTTAATTAATTAAAAAAATATATACCCAACATTGTCTACTTTATAAACCACGTAATTATAAACCTTTTGAGTTTCATCGAATCCTCTGTTGGCGTTTCGAATGAAATGAAATCATTAATTTTAATATGTACATGCATTTAAATCAGCGAATGGTTAATTACTAATTAAATACTTTCCGTATGAAAATATTTTGAATTTTTCAATACGTATTAATTTATATCTTTTATTGTATTACATAACATCTGTATAGATTGCAGACCTTTTTCGCGAGTCTGTTAGTGGTTGTTCATAATAAGAGAGGGAATTCAACTTGATTCACATAATAATGTGTTATAGGTCTTTTATGTATGTTACAAATATTTCATATGATATTATATGACAATAATGGTTGAGAGAGTGAGACAGAACATCCTGGAAGCAGCGGGCGACGGTTTAAGACGGGATGCGTAGCCAGCGTGCCGATGATATTTATATTATTATTTATTTATTTTATTACAAAAAAAAATACACAATCAGTATTTAGGGGCCATGGCTACACTAGCATCGCATCGGGTTTCTTTCAACTTCAACATACTCTCATAAGTGATAAAACTATTGACGTCTTAAGTTTACGCACATGTTTCTCATTACAATAAAACTACTTTTACGGATTCTATCACGGTTTATTTAATTAGTTAACTAGCCCGACGTTTAAGAAGCCTGTCTTCATGCTCTTGATTACCAATGAATGAATATGTCATCTTCTGCTGTGAATAATGGCAGGTTTACGTGGCAAAAGACATGTAACGCTACTGGTGAGACTACTGGACCTGGAAACTCGTAATTTGGTACAGGTGACATCATTCATGATGTAGGTCAGCATTAAGAAATATTTTTTTACAATTTCAACCCTGATGGGTCACCCCTTTAAATGATATATGGATGAAGCCGCGTTTGCTGCTTACGTAATAATAACAATATTTATTCTGCCAGATAACAAAAATAACTGTACAATGTACCGAAAGCCCCGCCCTTTTAAAAATAAACAAAAGTGTTTGTTTAGAAACTACTCGTATTTAGCATCGGAAAAGAAAAACACATTCATGTTACAAATGAAATAAGTCATAAAGAACATCGTTAGGAATATAACTACCAAATCGTATTTTATCGCGGTTTATTTTGATTTTTAATGAGCTCGACGTTTCAGAAGTTCTGTATATCTTTCTTTCGGGTGTGAACTTATGCTGTGGAGGCGTAGAGAAGCTTTACCGGATTGCAACGAGTGCTCGGGCGACGAGACTATATTTAGGGTGACAGTTACATCTTAATATGAGAGTATATTTTTTTTATCTTTATTTAAAGGCTATATATACGTCATAAGATTAAGTCAGCCTTATATTTCTGAAAGAGAAAATTATAAACTTAACTCTAAATCCCTTATATATAGCGAATGAATAAGATTCGTGTCACTATTTTCTAATTTAAAATTAGAACTTAAAATTAAATTAATTTTTTTTATATATTATATTGTTATGAGAGTATTTGTAATAGCTAGTCCGACTTTTACTTTTATGGCCGGAGGGAAAGACAGCTACAGCTACAATGGTCACGTATGGATTATATAGCTAAATGAACCGCTACAAAGTTCGTTTAAGTAGCTTGTATAACATTCTCGTAAAATTAATAAGACTTTCTTAGTAAGAGGTGTTATCCAGGTATCTTAGTAATAGGTGTCAGCCAAGTTCGGGTGTAATGTAGCATCTACATTGCACCCGAACTTTGTAGCATCTACATTGCACCCGAACTTGGCTGGCACGACCTGCAAGGCGCCATGCTCACAAGCCACACTATACCGCCGTAAAATTACAGCCATCCAATTTCCGGTGGCCCAGTGTGAATGTGGGGAAGGAGGGTATATACGTTTGCATGGAAATCTATGCGAAGATTTATGGGCGCTGCTAGTTATTAAAAGGTTCCGACTGCTCCTTTGCTCCCCTATACTACAAAAAATACATCATCATAGTTAACGATATCCGACACAATAACCTCATTAGTTGTGGGGTGCAAGCACACAACCCCACGAAACGTAGTCGGTCAATAAAGGAGACATATCCGCCAATAAACGGGGGCTAATTTTCATATTTCCCGAGGCGCTTTCGTGAGCCGAAAGCTCACGCAATCACGCTAAAGCTCTTTCACACTCGGGCTTGCGGGAAATTTTATTATGAAATTTTATACTTTTCACCCACTTAACTTTGAAAATTATAAAGATTATTTGCGTAGACTATAAATGCTAATAGGTTCTTATAAATATTAAGCAATTTATATTATTTTCACTCTGTTTAAAGCTGCATATATTGCGCACTTACTGAGTATTTCAACTGATTTGTATTATTGCAAATAAAGTTTTATGTACGTACTATTTATTTATGAAGTGCTTGGATGACCGGGCTTTGCTCCGCTTTTAAGGTTATAACAGTTTTATCTACAAAAGAATGAGGTTTACAAAAAGGGGGAAAAAGTGCAATCTGGCTGGCGTCATCTGTACACGAACCGCGTTCTTCTAGTTCCGGTATCGTGCGATTTCCCACCTAAGGTATTACAACCTTGAAGCTGGTGGCAAAATTTACCAGAAACATTTGCAGGACGAAAAAACTGCCCTAGTGCCAGTTTCAAAAATAGCCCTAATGTCACTTTAGAAAACAGCCACAGTGGCAGTTTAAAAACAGCCCGTGACAGTTTAAGTAACAGATCTAGTGTCAGTTTAAGTAACAGACCTAGTGTCAGTTTAAGTAACAGATCTAGTGTCAGTTTAAGTAACAGATCTAGTGTCAGTTTAAAAACAGCCCTAGTGACAGTTTAAGTAACAGATCTAGTGTCAGTTTAAGTAACAAATCTAGTGTCAGTTTAAAAACAGCCCTAGTGACAGTTTAAGTAACAGGTCTAGTGTCAGTTTAAGAATCGGCCACATATATACTGTGGCAGCTTATCTTTTAACTATCTTGCCGTCGCGGTTCATGAGATACAGCCTGGTGACAGACAGACGGACAGCGGAGTCTAGTTCGTTTATCCCTTGAGTGCGAAATTCCAATAATGCTTTAAGTCGAGCACCAACATATGTACGTACGGAAATAATGTTAGAGTGTGCAGTCCTCTTGTCGGCCCCCTAAATAACCTAAGATTATCACGTACCAATGACGCTACTGTGTACATATTTTAAGATAAAAGAAATAATCACAATATTCAGAATAACATCCGCAGTATTCCGATAAAAAATACACAGTCGCAAATGAAAGTTCAATATTATTTTAAATGACTGTTTGAGTAGCGAGAGCGATATTATGGCGACGAGTGGATCTTGTTTTTTGTTTCTTTTCAGGTTATAATGATCGTAGGAGGATCCCAGAGGAAGGATTTGTATTACTTTCGATGTACTTTGCGGTTTTTTATAACATAGGGAGAAAAAGTAGTATTTTGTATAAAACTTTTGTCTAACTGATGGTAAATTATGCCCATGGATATTTTTACAAATAGTGGATTGAAGATACGTTACCTCTTTAAAATCGTTTAAAATGTTACGCTGTGGCCCATTGTGAGTATGAGAAATAGGACCATTCCTTTTTCTTAACTTGCCAGTAAATCCTAATATTGTCACTTTAATGTGTGAAAGAGAGGTAACTATCCGCCCAATTCAGCGGCAATGCAGCATGGCACTACCTCTCATAGTAAAATATAGACGGTACGATTTATGAAAAAATCAACCATATCCCGAAAAAACTTGTAGCTCTTTGTTGTTATAAATAGCTTATTTATACAAACTGTGGAGAATAAATTTTTAAAGCATTCGTTAAAGAATAATTCAAGTGTATGAAATAAATTAGAAAATACAAAAAAAATACTTATTACCTCATTTCTCGTGGTCATTCCACGAGAAATGAGGTTTCTAAATTCATATATTTTGAACACTTAAACATTAAGGCAATGTTTATCATTGTAAACTAAAGGGAACGAATATTTTTCGATATTTTACTAGATTGGATATGTCTGACAGGATAAAATGTATCCACTGTATGATCTGAAGGGAGGGGTCACATTGTACACATATGGCGACTGTTTTACGTGTATTGGAGAGAGTGAAGTCTTGTATGGCTGGATAAGAATATTATAGAAAAGCAATCTTTTCATAAAATCTATTTATTTCCTATCCCTTGGACCAATAACCCGATAGTGGCTCGATATTTTGACAACAAAAGTGGGTACGCGCGCTAAAAGTATATCTTTAACGTAACAAGATGAGATTTTAAAATTACTTTCGCCTTATTCTACTGTTGCTGAAAACACGACACTAACAACAGAAAAAAAGGTTTTATAATAATCAAATAGAAAAAAACACATTACGGAGCCCGTCTGGAGCCCATCCTTCTCAATGACCAGGGATATACTTTACTTCTCTTATACTTTACTTCTGTCACATTTCAAGCTACTTATGAGTTTCCGGTGGCCCATTGGGTTTGATGCCAACACACCCGCCATAATTATGTGGATGTCTATGGAAGTCTATAGCCATCACAAGGCGACTTTGATGACTGGTCCTTTACACCTGTCAGCTATAAAAAGGCACCAGGAGAAAATAAATGTGAGAATGTCTCGTAAAAACTACACCGTCAGTCCGTGACCAGCAGTGTTAACGTTATACTAGCGATTTGGTAAAAAATAAACTATTAATCCAGCTCTTGTGTGAGTCTTGCCTATTAATTATACAAATGGGCCATGCGAAGTTGGCACGGAATGGTGTAATTTTTATAAATAATATATTTTTATGACGTCCGATATGGTGGGACCATCCGGTATGGGGTGTTACAAAGTTTGGTTAGACGGGCATAGGGTGACCATTCTTTAATATTGAATATAAACTCCCATCCCAAAAAACAGAGTGCTCAAGTAGTACTTAATAGTTTTAGTTAAGTACCAGTACAATGATTTTATGACACATTTATGACATCAGCCCTCTGCCCTAATATTAGAAGTATTCAGGTTTGTAGGTAAGTTTGTTAAACTTTTACGTAAAAACGTATTATTTAGATTTAATTTTTCATACATATAGATTTATATATCGAATAACATAAAAATAACTGTTATACCGAAAATGCTATAACATCCTCTTGGGATAGATTTTACTTGGGTAAGACAGATACAACTAGTGTTCAATATAAAGATAAAGGTAATAGCTCAACGAAAAGCCTTAAGTAGTAACTAGTGTAGCCGAATATAACGTCTTATTTATGAAAATGATAGATTTAAAAAATATACTCAAGCGCAGATTAGCACGGGAATTGGCTTCCAAATAATTGAATTCCAAATAAGATTAGAAGTAACTGTAGCCTTTATAGGGCTCATCTAGACTAACTTTAATAAACATTAAATCATAAAATCACTACCAGCCTTTATCAGTCCACTGCTGGACATAAGCCTCTTTCAATGAACGATAATACGACCGATCTCCTACTACTCGCATCCATCCTGGACCGGCTACTGCACGGAGATCGTTTTCCCATCCGGTGAACAATGTTTTAAACGTATTACACATTGTTAAACGTGAAATCCTGGATATCATGCCAGTGTTCTGTAAGCGTGGACTCGATCGTGGCAACATTAACACTGCGATGAAGTAATGGCCAGTTCCTCGCAAAATGAGGTTTCGCATAAAGTAGAAAACAATATTATATCTGTGTATTTTCATGATAATAACTTTTTTATTTTAACATAATTACAGCATGGTTGACACAGTAAGTGTAATTAATGTTGGTGCACAAAAGATGGTATCTTTAATTGATTACGGAATGGGCTGGGGGGGTCCCTTCTACGATTTTTTACGAGTATTTGTATAATCATGTCACGTCATATTTAGGGGGGGAAGCCGCCAGCTCGTCGGCTTCCCCCCTAAATATATACAAAGCGTGTTGCTATGTGAATATAGATCATCATCAGAAAGTAAAGTCTGGCTCCATTGCAAGCAAATCGGGCTGGTATAACCCTAGAGGCACCCCCCGCTCACGTGAAACTGCCGCAGAGTGCAATTATGTCGCACGTGAGCGCGGTTCGTGAGCTTCCGTTGGAGAGGTCGAAATCTGTATCGTATAGTATCAACGGCAAATGAGGATTACCATTGATGTGATACAATATTCAAGAATCATCATCCTCAGCTGGGGGACGTCCACTGCCGGACATTGGCCGCCCCCAAAGAGCGCCGCAGCCCACCCTCAGGCTCCGTGGGGTTCCATTCAAGCGACACTTGCGTCCTGTTACCTAACGCGCCTTCAACCTACGTGTAAGCACCATGATAACCGTAACATAAGAGTTAGAGAATTATTCCTGTAACGCTTAAAACGTTTCTGTTTGTATCACGTTACTGCAGTTTTCTACGTATATGTACCTATATGTCCCCATTAGATCGTTTAATTCACTGTTGCAAGTTCTTTTTCTAAAGGGAATGAGACGGCAAGAGAGGCGTATTTACATGCGCAAACCTAAATTTTATTGGGTGTAAACAGTTAATAAGATTCATAAATACCATATTAACTGTTTACACCCAATGAAGTTAAGGTATACACATTTAAAGTACAACGCTTTTTTTCTGTTTCAACATTAAAAAAGAAATGGAAATCAAACAAACAAAGCGCTGTTCAGTTACTATTAAAGTCAGTGTTTAAAATACGCTAAACCTGGATACACAGTTGCCGATCTCGTGGGTATGTAAGAATAGTGATATGTGCCGCTCGGTTCGCGTTACCAACCCCAATAGAGAACTGACAGGAAGCTGTTTTGTTGTTGCTGCTTTTGCATGTAGTACAATGTGTGTCAAGATTACATACTCAGTAAGTACACAGTTGCCGATCTCGTGGGTATGTAAGAATAGTGATATGTGCCGCTAGGTTCGCGTTACCAACCCCAATAGAGAACTGACAGGAAGCTGTTTTGTTGTTGCTGCTTTTGCATGTAGTACAATGTGTGTTAAGATTACATACTCAGTAAGTACACAGTTGCCGATCTTGTGGGTATGTAAGAATAGTGATATGTGCCGCTCGGTTCGCGTTACCAACCCCAATAGAGAACTGACAGGAAGCTGTTTTGTTGTTGCTGCTTTTGCATGTAGTACATTGTGTGTCAAGATTACATACTCAGTAAGTACAGTGGCGTGTCAAGATTACATACTCAGTAATCTTGACACGCCACTGCCCACGGTTGTAATATTCGGCGTTAACATCATTTTAATATAAATAAAATATCTGTCTTTGTACTTTTCAATAAAAAGCTATATTATAAGCTTCAAGCTGAAATGAATAGATTGAAAAGATCTCATAAAAACATCAGCCTTAAATGGAAGCTGCATTCAAAGAATTTTTAACTCCAAAGCTTTTAGTGTTGAAATGTTCATTTTTTGGCTCAAAACATACACGTCGTTGGACCGGTACGGCATTTAGAAAAACTCTAAATAAAGTTTATAATTTCTTATGGACTACGGAATGAATAAAATTCGTCGAAAAAGTAGGTATATTGCTCTTAAATATATGTACCCAAAAGCACCCGGTACGCTGTTAAAAATAAGAAAATGAACCTCTGGTTACATCTGAGATAAAGAAAATTCAAATTACCGTGGGAAACAATGCACGATTGAATAGGCGGGAAACAAAAGAAAGATGTTATCAAGATCGCCCAAGCAAGGCTATTGGGCTGAGGCACACTACACTGCTAGACGCAGCGTACAGCAATCGAGTCAAACTAAATTTCAGCTTTGCTTGATTCTATGATAATTTGTGCATACTAAGTTGAAGTTTCACGTTACTTTATTTCTAGCATACCTAGCATGTAAAGATGATGAAGATGTCATGAAAGTACAATTGTAAGTTTGACTACATGTCCCTGTTTCTTTTTTTAGGCTCCCGGAAGCCGTTTAATGATTACAAATGGCTAATAACATCCCCTCTCCCCATGTGTCATAGATTGCACTGCATAAAACACACACACAGCTGAGATTTTGCGACGGGTATCATGTCAGCGAGTACCTAAAAGGTCGTGCCGGCGCGCATCGGGCTGGCCGTATGTAATATATGTTGTTGTAGTATATCAATATATATATATACGTCGTAGCCGTATATATATATATATATATATATATATATATATATACGGCTACGACGTATTACAAAATGATTTAATATTTAACACAGACTAAATAAACCGAGTGAAAAAAAGAAACCATTTCGACACAGTTGGATACATTCGTTCAAGTCCTCAATTGGCAATGCCGCGTCCCTTTTCTCCCAGCCAAATGAACGGACAGAAGCTAGTTTGCAATTTCACGCCTCGACGCGCCGTCGATGGCCGTGCCACTACCGTGGAATAAGTCACCGTGACACTTCGTGACGCGGAGACAGACTGCCACAATTTTTGCTCCACTATATTTGTGTCGAATTGTGTAATAGATGTTATGTCACTATACACCTGCGAAGGGGATGTTCTGATTGCACCTTTTATTTAAACGTTTATAGTCAATCACATTTTCTCACCGCTGCTACTCCTGTGTGTCCGGGATCGACGGTGACTACAACTTGAGACTGTTTGATATGATCACAGGGACCCCGAGGGAATGCTAAAAACTGCCATGGAACTAGCAACAAATTTAATCAGAAGATAGCAGACGTTACCTGTTTGTACGTATTTATATGGATTTCTACGTTCCTTGTGACAGCGTGAATGGTTTGATGGATTATGACGTATGACGTATCAGACTTGTCCTGTGGTTGTCCTGAGTCTTGATTGCAATATAAGTGCCAGCTACCGTACATTGAAATTTGAAACACTCGGGTTTTTTGGTTCTCAATACATTGAAAAAGTAAATTTTCTATACGAATTCAAGCGTGTTTCTTTTTAGCGCATAGATGAACTGACCGGCTTATTACCGTAGAGACTTGTGTTACAGTTACTAGACAACGGAAACATATTTAATACATAGTATTTATAAACATCAATGTCCTGGGCGCGATGCGTGGCTCACCTGAGCCTCTGGCTCAAATGCATGGCTTTCCCGAGCCTCTGCCTCAACATGCATTGCTTGTCCGAGCCTATGGCGCAACATGCATGGCTTAAACGAGCCTCTGGCCCAAAATGCATAGCTTATCCGAGCCTCCGGCGTAACACGCATGGCTTATCCGAGCCGCTGACGCACACGTACGGCCTACCAAAGTGTCAAAGAATTGAACTATGTTCACTAACATACGTAATACAATTTACTGTCCATAATCATCAATGGCCACAGTTTCTGAACGTGACCATTTCCATCTCGTTCTTCTCTCCGCAGTTGACCTTCAACTAGACGTGTTGTCTACACGCATAATTTTCATGAAGCGAAATAAATTTAGCATTATAATTCATCATCGTCAACATTATCAGCCCTTATCGGCCCACTGCTGGACATAAGCCGCTTCCAATGAACGCCAAGACGACCGATCTCCTGCTACTCGCATCCATCCCGACCGGCTACTGCCCGAAGATCGTCTTCCTACCTGGTGAGCCGTCGACCAACACTTCGTTTTCCTAAACGCGGCCTCCACTCCAGAAACTTACTGGCCCATCTGCCATCTATTTATCAATATAATTAATTAAGTTTATTTTGAAAACCCAATCAAAATGTCTACACCATGTTAAAAACTCTGGAAACACTATAGTAAAACTACTATGTAACGAGGCGTGTTACATCTTAATTACTTTTTTTAGGGTCGGTTTCACAAATTCCTATTAACGTCCTTGTTAGCATGTCAGAAACTTAACTGTCACATATACAGGACCTATACAACGAAATCGCAGCGGCGGAGGTACCTCTCGCTCACATAATACCGCCGTAATACATCTTCAGTGTCGCGTTTCTTGCGGTTTGTGGGTAGCCGGTGGCCCATTGCGGGGGTTAACGTATTGGCATGGTAATTATATGGATCTTCATGAGCGCCGGTAATTGTATAAAGGCTCCGATTGCTCGTTTGCCTCCCCCCTATTTTATAAAATAGGAAAGAATACATATCGTATTGGCATTGATTCCGATGTACAATGAATGATACCACAATGATGTCTGTGTATATCTCAATGGAGCTACAGTACTCTCGTAGTCCGGACCAGATGCCACTACGGGAAATGTAATAATATCTATTTGGAATAATAACTGTAATTAGTAATTACACAATAAAACGTTCTATATATATATATATATATATATATATATATGCTTGCAGTGTAATAATACCTTACTAAAATCATTTATCTTTGTACCCAAACACCTTTATTTATCTCATACTACCCACTCTTAGTTTGCGTGTAAAATTAACAGGCAATTGAAGTTAGTACCTGCGCTAAAGTGCTTATGTGCAGAATGTTTAAGTTGGGTAAATGGGTGGGTTTGCAAGCCATACTTAGGTACGTAAGATAGTAGAGTAGGATTAGGTAAGTAAGATGTACTTGTGAGTACGAAACGCTGTAGATTACAGGGTAAACGAGTGTTGTTTCCGAGGGAAAATTATGGTCCATCCTGAGGTTGTTATAGTATAGGCGGGGGAGGGGGTCCAACGAGGTCTCGGGTGGCCATGGTTGCTGTAAAACTTCTAAAATTTCGTGCCTCTTCTTACTTCTAGAAGTATTTTTTTATAGAATGGGGGGGAGCAAACGAGCAATCGGAGCGTTTTTACGTCTACCGACGCCCATGAACAACATCATTCAGGCCATTTTTTAATGTCACTAGCTTTATTGTTTGTTTTTGTTGAAAGTCTGTCTGTATGTTTACTATTTAGTCACGCGAAAACAACATAAATTTGACATATGTAGTCCGGAATAACACAAAAATGATTATCGTACCATTGATTAGAAAATGTCATGACACACAGTCAACGTCTCATAAACGAACGGAAAGAAACAATTTAAACTCATGCGCGTAAAGCTGTCTTTGCAAAAAGAAAATATATAAAAACCATTATGTTGCACTTCTTTCAAATAGAATTTGCTTCGAAAAATAACTTAAAATCAAGTAAGCCAACCCGGCTTTGCATAAAAGGTATGTTGATGTACAACAGCGGACTATTTACAATGACAGTGCGACAAATTGTGTATCTTATATTTTTGTACATCAGTGTATCATCCTTAAGAAACTAATGTTCTTTTAGAACTGATATCTTATGATTCAAATCACGGGGCACAGTTAGTGATACTAGCTACCTTAGCTCTTGTGCTAGAGCTCATTAAGCATTCACAAACAGTTTATTGATAAATATTTAATGGCGCGAATAAGCCTTGTAAGACAATCAAGTTAAATTTGCTATGAACTAAGTACAATACAGAACATAATATATAGACTAGTGGAAAGATTTTCTTATAGACGATATATATAAATTCATTCTCGAATCTATAATAAAATACCTAATGATAAAATATACTAACTTAATATGATTTAATAATATAAAAAAATGTTACGTATAACTCAAATTGGACCAAGACCATATATATAAGAAAATTCACTTTCCTATAATATAGAAGGACAAAAAAGTAGTCCCAGCCATGGCAACTACGGATGCCTATCACGTGAAGCTGAATAACAAAAGATCTTTGTCTCAAGAAGGTTTACAATGTTTTCTGTGGTGGCATTTTATTTTTGTTAGCGCGGGAAAACATTATTTATGAGTTTACCGGTAGATATCTGAAAGAAAAATATCTATGAGTTTATCATAGAAGCTCACAAAAAATATTACCATTAGGAAAATAAATAATCATCGCACACTGAATATATATTTCTTTATAGTATCTGGGGACAAACAAGCAATCGGAGCCTTTCAACGACTACCGACGCCCATGAAACGTCAGCATAATTATGCCGAAGCGTTTTCCTCCTTTACACCTGCCGCCACAATGGACCACCGTCTACTCACAAACAGCACGAAATGCGTCACCGTAGATGTCACTTTACGGAGTTATTATATAAACGAGAGGTACCTTCCCGGTTGTGCCGGCCCAATTCCGTAGCATAGGAGGATGTAGTGTCATGCACCATGCATGGCGCTATCTCATCCCATGCAGCATGGCACTACCACTTCATCATCATCATTATCAGCCCTTACGGTCGACTGCTGGACGTAGGTCTCTCTCAATGAACGCCAAGACGACCGCTCTCCTGCTACTCGCATCCATCCCGGACCGGCTACTGCACAGAGATCGTCTTCCCACGTGGTGAACGGTCGACCAACACTTCGTTAAAATCCCACTACTCTTTAGCATTAAATATTAGCAAAGAAAAACAAACCTACTTTAAAGACAAATAATTATGCGCTGGAAACTTTAAGTCAATGGCAAGCCATAGCCAGTACGTCCGATGCTACCACATCACCGACTTCAAGCTTCATTATAACAATAATGACACATAAAATGTTTAGATACGATTATTTTCATCATTAATAGTCATTTTCGCGGTATTTTTTAAATTTGAAACAAAGCTACAATTGTAATTTTTTGACACTAAATGTGCGTGCTTAAAATAAACTGTCTAAATAATTTTGGAAATCGACAGTTGATGACGCAATTACCTAGCACATGAAAACATACAGTCGAATTGAGACCATTCTCCTTACTTGAATTCGGTTAAAAATGAGTGTAATGAGGATTTTAGATTTTCCAAACTATTTGTTATTTAGTCGCATATAATTTTCTATTCAGTTCGATGCACGGTCGAGGTATTTGACTCTTAATTAACTTTCTTAATTATGATTTTATATCTATATATGATAGTAATAATTACATATATTAAAATATATTAAATAAACAGTCATAGAAATGTCGATATTTTGTTAAATTTGCATAAAAATATAATTTTCGCTTACATAGGGAGAGCTGTAACCCCCCGGGTAAACGACCGCTAGTTTATTCTAGCCCTAACAGTATCATTTTCAAACTTAGAGATAATTTATTAGTAAATGCTCACAGATAAGCCTTTTAACGTCGCAGCACGGAACTAGCGAGTAGTGTCAATTTGGTTGGTGACTACGAAAGTCCATAAACATCGGCACAGTGACAGGGTTTGCAAATTCTTATAGCGTTCAGTAATTTATTTATTTACACTTTATGTACAAACATAATTATTTTAAAACTAAATAAATTTACCATGCTATTAGTAATTTCGTTTGTACTATTGGGGCGCAAGCGAACAGAAAAAGCCTATTGGTGACTAATAACCCCCATAGACATTCAGATAATCGTTATTCAGACTTGGTGTCCTCCTTCCCTTTACACCTACGATGGGCCACCGAAAATTCGCACTACCGCAAATGCACAGCTGTTACCATGCAGCGATATCATATGAGCGAGTGCAGTTTGCTGAATTAACCATTGTAAGAGGTAGTGTTATGAGTCAGACCATCATGTCCTGGGTATCGAGTTTTATCTTATATATAAAACAAATTCACCAAAAGCTTTCTGTCTGTATGTCATCGATTTTCTCAACATTTACAGATTGGATTTTCATGTGGTTTCCACCCATGGATACAGCTATTCCCGAAGTAAGTTTTCTGCATAATTTCGCCCCAATCATTCACGGTCGAAGCTGGGGCGAATGTCCAGTTGCAATAATCAAATCAGCATGAAACGCAAATGCCAAGTCCTACTTCACGCCGTTGTAACATATATGACAAGTAATTAAAGCAGAGCAATGTCAAATTGTTTTGCCAGGTATTATCATTTTCATGTTCAATAGAAGGAGTGTTTCCTCAACAGTGAAGAGCCCTTGAAATTTGAAAAAAATAAACTGTTTCTTTACATAGATAATCCTAGCAATCGTTCCCGGCTTCTCCCATAAACGACAGGGGCCAAATTCAACACCTAACTTTTAGGAGGAAGCCGTGCCATGCATAGTGTATGACACTACACCCACTTATGCAACGGAATTGGTACCTCTCGCTCACGCAATACCGCCGTAAAGTTACATCCTCAGTGACATTTGAAGGAGGGCAACGCATCGGCATAGAAATTATTTGGATGTTCATGGGCGTTGGTAGTCGTAAAAATCTATAGAAAATAGAAAAACTTCCACGAGAATCGCTCTATCCATGAGTGAAAACTGCACGAAAAACCGTTCTGTAGATTTTAAGAAAATCGAACACATACCGACAGATATCATTTGGGGACTTTGTTTTATAAAAGAAGATGAGGAGTGAAACGAGCAATCAGGGTGAAATCCGATGCCCCATAGTAGTTGCAATACCATAAGTATTCTTTTTTTATAGCATAAGAGGGCAAACGAGCAATTGGAGCCTTTTGATGACTACCGACGCAAATGGACATTTGTATGACTCTAACGCAGATGCGTTGCGCTTCTATCAGCCCCTTCACACCCCAATGGGCCGCCGGATACTCACAAACCGCACGAAAGGCGACAGCGGCACAGTCACTTTACGCCGGTATCAAGTTCCCCGGTCGTGCCGGCCCGAACTCCGTTGCATAGGAGGATGTAGCGTCATGGAACATACATGGCACTACCTCCTCCTATGCAGCATGACACTACCTCTTCCTAAGTACTTAGTTATTTGATCAGCCATTACTTAGATCAGCCCAATTGGAGTATTACCTCAGAATATTGGTAGAACCATTATTTCCCTCTTTTATTCTATACATCAGAGAGAGAGATAGGAGATAGTCTCTAATTCCCTTTACTTTAGTAACATACGGCTGACAACATATTCAGATATTTTAGTGAAAACGATGAGTTAAACGCGAGTAAATAGTCAATGACCCGAATAACCGCGCAGACAGAAATTGCGGCAAAAAAAACCTTATAAAATCCTCGTCACATGTCCGTGACATAAAAGGGGTTACGTTTACAAGACCCCTAATAAAGTGTGGGTCCGTACGGTGACAGTTTAAATTTCGTGAATTCTGTAACGGGAGCGATCCTGTAACATCAAAGGGACAACTACACAAAGGAATGAGCTAGTGGTCCAAGTTGTGTTGATAAGCGTTTTTTGTGTCACACGAGTTACTAGTAAATTATAATCGAGCTTTGGAGAGAATGATGCAGTTTCATTCCTTGAGATTGGATTCCGCGGAAATATCGTGGTGAATATAGTTCCTAATCTTATTTCTTCTTCAGGCTTATGAAACCCCAAGGTTTTGGTACCAACATGCCGTTGGTAATAAGAAACGAAAAGAAAACACTGCTTTTCACGAACGAATTTGAAATACTCAAAAATTTTCATAATATTCTATACAGACGTTTCTGAGGAACGCACAGACTACTAGATATACCCTCCACTGATTCATCAACTGTAATAATAGTTTTCAAATTTGCGGGCGGAGACATTTTGAGTGTACTGGATCCCGCTATAGGAGCGCGCTCGAATAAATAAATATACTTTATACACTTTTTCTCCAATTATTTATTCTTAAATTAACATTTCGACCGGTTTCGACTTATCGTTAGATCGAAGATAAGTTTACCTGATGATGAGAAGTCGAAACCGAAGTCGTAAATGGAAATTGAAAAATAAATAATTGTGGAAAAACTATGTAAAGTTTATATATTTATTTAAGTGTTAATATGAATTTCCATCAAGAAGTGAACTATACATGAGCATTCAATCAATGAACTATATATGAGCGCAAAATACTTTTCCGCTTGTACAAGTCTAATTCAAATTTTTTTAAAAGTGTCTTTAACACTAGCAGTGATCCGTGGTTTTACACACGTAATTCACGAATGTTCGTAGCGTGATGGAATATAACAATTCTTGAAAAAAGTGATATCTAACAGTGAAAGTTTTTTCAAACAACACAGTATTTCCTGAGAATAGCGCGTCCACCAAACAAACTCTTCAGCTTTTTAGTATTACTAGCTGCACCCCGTGGTTTCACTCGTGTAACTCCGGTCATATTATTCGTAACGTTATGATATGCAGCTTTTGAGCTTCCTTATGAACGCAGACAAGGCACAAAAATATTTTTTCTAGTCTAGTTCCAGAGATTATTGCGTTTCAACAAACGAACACTTGATAATATTACTATAACAGAATAGAATAAATTTTGTCTTATTGTTGTTGCTTGTTTAGTAATTAACGATCATTACACTGTTCTACTCGAATTGTTTTCTCATTTACAACATATTACTATGACAGATCAAAGGGCTATTTCAAGGGCTATTTCCCAAACCCGCCCCCGCTCGTCCCCCGGACCCCGCCGATGACTGGGGGTTATTTAGCCGGCGCGTATTTATCCGCGACAGAGTTGGCTCCTTTGTTGTCAACATTCCACTAATTGCTCGACGTTTTTAGGTTATTCAATCGCTTTTTGCTTATGAAAGCAAAACTTCAATGCCACGAGGCGAGGACGGGCATGGGATCAACAGTAATAGGCGATGACTGTCGCGGTATACAATTCATATTACTACAAATTTTATAAATGTGATTTCTTGTACATGTGTTTGTTATGTGTTATCATCATAATCATTATCAGCCCTTCTCGGTCCGCTGCCGGTCATAGGCCTCTTTCAATGAACGCCATGTCGACCGATCGGCTGCTACTCGCATCCATCCCGGAATATTAATAACATTTTAGTAGTTATATGTACAAGAAACTACTCATGTAATAAGAATGGAAGTTTTCATGCGTGATGTATAATTCCTTTTAAATTCTTAATAATTCGATTCTTCAAATTCGGTCCAGTACCTTTGGAGCCTATTCAATGCAAACAAACAAACAATCAAATGTTTCCTCTTTATAATGTGAGCACAGATGGAGCCGTCGCGGTCGTAAAATAGTCGGCATTCCTAATATCAAAAATGTCATGCCATGCCCCCAGATGTGGAATAGGGAAGCAGCTATGTAAGGATCATGATTTATGGCACTCCGTGATCTCTGCCTATCATGATTTATGGCACTCCGTGATCTCTGCCTATCCGATCTGGCGCGAAGATGTTTATTCATGAATTGCACCCGAAGTAAAATCCGAAGATCATCAAATAGGACGCGGTAATACCATGCTGCATTACAGCGGAATCAAGACGGAACTACTGGAGAGGTACCTCACGCTTACTTGATACTGATGTGAAGTGATATCTTCGGTGTCGCGTTTCGTGCGGTTTGTAAGTAGCCCTTTGGCGGGGAGGTTGAAAGGAGAGCAACGCATCGGCACAGGAAGTGTGCTGATGTCCATGGGCGTCGGTAGTCGTAGAAGGGCTCCGATTTCTTGTTTGTCCCCCTATACTATAAAAAAAGTTCGAAGATAAATAAAGGTATATAGTATAAAGGGGGAAAACGAGCTGCCGGTGCGCCAACGCCCACAAACATTAGCACAATTGTTATAAACACGATTTTTACACAGGGGCCTGCAATCCTAAAAATTCAATTTTTAATGCAATTTGTGTGTTCAAAATACGTGCCAGTTTTCATAAACAATTTTAACCCAAACACGAAAACACTTTTACTAGATTAATCTTTTTTTTTACAACTCTTTGTAAATTGTTAACCGCTGCACACCAAGTTCGCCCCTAAAACGTCCCCTCATTAATTTTCACCCCTTTCAACGTTTCATACCTTTTTGAAATGTTAAAATACAATTTTATACAAACTACTGATATTGTAATTTTTAGAACTGAATATATATACTATTGAAGTCATAGCTGCTGCAGCAAAATCAAAGTCGCCGCTAGTCTATACATACACATGTACTGAAGCGGTCGTACCCACGCACGTTGCAGTGTACGTATCTAAATGATTCTTTGTACTTCTATGTTAGTGGATGAACAAAAAAAAAACATTTTTTTTTCTTCCTCTTTGTCTATGAGTTTTGTATCTGCATTTCTAATCACAACTCTATTTTACTCTTACTGTTGTCACTGTTTTCCTTTCCCTACTCTGTGTGCCTTCTGGATGTCACAGAATATCGGCGTTGGGGTTTTTGTCTCGTATTCCCAACTTTGAAGACGAGTGATACTCCTTTCTAGTGTAAGTTGCGTTACTGTATAAAATGTACCCATTCTCTACTGTATGTTTATGTTGCATGTTTTTTCAATATATCACTGTTTTTATCTCTTCCCGTTCTTGTCTTTTGTCTGCTTGAAATTATTATAGTTATAGATTGTTTGTCGCAAATATGTATATATGTGTGCCTGTATGTACGTGTGTATATGTCCTGCTTGCATGCATGCGCGTATGCATATATGTGTTTGCCAATAGCTTTAGTGTATTACTTGCATTTGCTGTAATGTCTTTTATAATGTAACTTAGCACTGAATAACGATTATTATTTATTTAGTTATTTAAATAGAGCTGAATTGGAACTGTCTGCCGCAGGCCTGGTTAGTCCTGGGCATGATATCCAAACCGCAAGAGGCTACGAGGGAGACCAAAACGGAGATTGCGAGATATACTCGATGGATACATGCCTGGTATCCAAAACTTTTATGTACTTAAATGAGTCGGCACGGAGCTGTCATTCAAGATGGTTGCAACCAAGTAAACACAAGTGAAATATACATTTTATTATGTAATGCCCACTATGTATTTCACATTTGCCCAACAACGGGACACATATTCTGTGCCGGAATTTTTATTTCCCGCTCAATACAAGAATGGCAATTGCTAGACAATCCTGGATTAGTTTGTAGTCAACGCAACTAAACGCTACGAGCCCCGCTGTAAAGCATCCTTCACCGCCTTCACAGCAACCTATAAGAGTATATAGGGTATACTTTGAAAGAGGTAGTACCATGCTGCATGGGAGGAGGTAGTGCCATGCATGGTGCATGACACTACCTACTCCTATGCAGCGGAATTTCTCGCTCACTTGATACCGCCGTAAAGTAACAGCGCCGATGTCGCCTTTAGTGCGGTTTGTGAGTAACCGGCGTGTGAGCAATCATGCGCATATCCATGGGCGTCGGTAGTCATCAAAAGAGAAATCGGCATTGATTGCTCGTTTGTCCCCTTATGATATAAAAAAACTATTACATAACATTTAATATAATATAATTTAATTGGTATAACTTCCGACTCCACCTATTTTCTTTTCATTAAATTCGTTGCGGTTCCTAAGGCAGGTTTCTCTCGGGCTCCCCTGCGATAATATGGATGGATGCCGCTGCCGATCCTAGTGACACAGGAGTAGCAGTGGCGGGAATGAGTGGTGGGCCAAGCCCATAAAAAAAGAGGTATACTATGAAAAAAAAAATCTGATATACATATATCAGCCGTTCCGTCCTTAATTGATTACCGTATATACATCATCACCATCATCAACAGCATTACGTATATATCATCACCATCATCAACATCACTACGTATATATCATCACCATCATCAACATCATTACGTATATATCATCACCATCATCAACAGCATTACGTATATATCATCACCATCATCAACAGCATTACGTATATATCATCACCATCATCAACAGCATTACGTATATATCATCATCATCAACAACACCATTACGTATATATCATCACCATCATCAACAGCATTACGTATATATCATCACCATCATCAACAGCATTACGTATATATCATCACCATCATCAACAGCATTACGTATATATCATCATCATCAACAACAGCATTACGTATATATCATCATCATCATCAACAGCATTACGTTTATATCATCACCATCATCAACAGCATTACGTATATATCATCACCATCATCAACAGCATTACGTATATATCATCACCATCATCAACATCATTGCGTATATATCATCACCATCATTAACAGCATTACGTAACTTCCTGAACGCGGCCTCCACTCCAGAAATTACGCCACTAAGGGCCCTAACCTTAATTGATATATCCATAATTAAATCTATCCCATCCTGATGCCGATGATTAGCCCCTATCGGTGATGGCTGTTGATACTGATGGGTGCAATTAGAAACGTCGCGCTTTTATCACGGCGTACATTGACGGAGAATAAGGCTTGGAAAACTCACTTAGGAGGCTTTCAAACTACCTCCCTCCCACCCTGGTCATGGGAAGTCGTTAAATTGTTATAAGTTCGTGACTTTTTTGTGTAATGCCTGCCTTGAGAATAGCTCAGTGTCCGCGAGATTGCGACATTCGTTAGCAGCAAATAAATGAAATGTATTTTAAGGCGCGGTCCTTACCGCGCCATAAAAAACAATAAACGGGGCCCTTTTGTGGCTACTGACGCGCTGACACCCTATGTGACGGGAGCCGCTAGATACAGGCAGATTGTAACTGTGCCCTATGGCGCTCTTTTGAGAGGGGTATGTCCAGCAGTGCACGTCTTCCGGCTGCCGATGATGACACTCGTAGATCCCACACAATTGTCATGAAGATGTCTTGCACTACTTCCTTTTTTAACCTCCGATGTCCATTCTCAAACCACACGAAACGCGACAACGCAGCCATCACTTTTAAAGCGGTATCGTGTGAAATGTCTCTCCTATCATGCTGGCCCCATTGAATTACAGTGCGGCATGGAACTACCTCCTACTTCCACATTCCTTTACAAAAAATAAAAGAGCCTAACATATTAATTCAGTAACAAAAATAGGTCAAGTGCGAGAAGGACTCGCGTAAACAAACAAAGAGTTCAGTACCGTAATAACTCAATAACGTAAAAAACTGCAAAAAACTTGTTTATCGCATGCAGCACCCAGATATCCGCTTATGTATTTTAAGTATTCGTTATCTTAGCGGTACCGGAGAAAAGTAACCGGTGATAATTTCAACTGTGTGCTGTTACGGACCATGAGCTACAGCCTGGTGACGGACAGACATACAGCGTTGTCTTAGTAATATAGAAACATATTTTTATCCGCTAGACATCAGAATATGTATCAACTATCAGTTAGTCTAAAAAAATCTGGAAACTCCACGTGAGGCAACCAGCCTTCTGTTCGTCGCGCGACGCACATCGTGCGCACGTATGAAATGTCTCCTAGGTTCCGGTTAGACTAGTTCTATGACCTATATTCGTATATTGTTTTAAAGTTGGACATTCAAGTGGATATTACATCATGGCGTACCCGTACCTACAAAAACATCATAAATGTTGAAGCACATCGCAATTCGAAAATTTATGTTTTTAATGTTATGTGTGATCCCAATTACTCAAATACGGTGGGCAAAAAACGAAATTACTTATTGCGAAGTATACAATAATTACACATAATCAATTTAACTGAATATAATTTATTAATATATTTTATAATTTATAAAACCATAATTTGGTCTTTAACATAAAATATATATATTTTTAAATATATTACTATATTACTATATTAATTATTTTTAATAATGTCAAAATACAGTGTCATACTGATCAACAAATATAAATATAGGGTTAATGTCAAAAAATTGAACTTTTCAATATAAATGTCACAATAACTTAAAATACTTATTGTAATGATAATAATTAGATTTTATATTATTCATTTTTAAATATATCAAAAAAAAAACATTATAATGTTAATTCAATACAGGACTTATGTCAACATATTAGATTTTAAATATTATTTCTGTTGTGCAGGAGTGAGCCAAACACTCATTGATGATCGCTTCAAATATTCCGTGTTATATTTAAGAATTTAATGTTTTTGTTTTTATCGTATACGTGACTGTTACTATTTAAATTTTCATTAAAAGGCTATTTTTCTCTCAGACTTTTTTAAGATTCCTGCGAATCGGCGAGATAACGGACCCATAAACGGTATTTAAACCCGCTGGCTATTTGAAGGAGGTGATTTTCCTTTTCTTATTTTTTTTAAATTTCAATTGCACCACGTATCATCCTAAGACAGAATCTGTGGCCTTTCACGAGGCTTTAGCAAATCTAATGTAACGGCAGGGGCCAAACTCAGTGTACTCACAGACTGCAGATTTTTTAACGCGACGGTGTTTAATGTCTGCTGTGTGTTCGTATCGTAAATCGTAAAATACTTAAAAGGGGATCGTAAAATGCTTAAGAACCCGCGATAAAATCCGTTAAAGTAGTTTTGTTATAAAAAAAATTAAAAACCTAATTCTTTATATATTCGGGATCGGAATCAAGTACTGAATACGCTCCGTGATTATGCACAGCGTCTTATAGTGCAGCCAGTGTATCTAAGGTAAATATGTGTCACAATCTCATAATAATATGTAACTGGTACCTTGTTTCTATAGAAGTACCGATACATTATCCATATTTATCTAACTCCCCGTAACACCTTAATTCTGACACGTAAAGAATCAGCAAAAGCGATAAGCGCGATGTAAAAATTATTAGCTCTTTAGCAATGCAAATGAATTGAATGCTTCCGAATTCGAGGAGGTGATTTTCACACGGATCCCATCTACTGATTGTCACAAATTTAGAGGGATGATCCGGCTATAAATATAACAAAATGAATGGTTTTCTAAATAGCATAATCGAGAACAGGCTGACTATTTAAGTCACTTTCATCACTGCCGTACGGTATCAATTACTCGCTTCTCATTTTAATCCAATAAAATAAGTACTTTTTAACCACAATATAATACAAATTACTGAATGCGTTGCTAATGAGTATTATTAGCAATGACTCTTAGGCCATTAATAAAAGGGCAGACGCGTCATCGTATGTATGAGACTTTTACGCGCCGGCATCGCACACCACAAAGAGACTACGGTGACCATAATATGCGGTTTTAGTCCCTTCGCATCTTCCTCGATGTTACTTTAAATATTTTTTTTATATCTACATTTTAAGTATACCACTACAATATTTTACGAATATGAGTTGTGAATGAGTCTCACCAGTTAGTCTGTTTCAATCGCATATTAGGTAATCCAATTAGATGGGAAAGGGAAAGTGGCCTTTTAAATGTCCTTCTTACAAATTGACCTCTCTCCCAAATGCCGCTAGTGTCTCTAGCAGGCACCTCGCGTATCATGCTTCGCGGCGTTGTTGACAATGTTGATGTTCGTCGTATTTCATTTGCATTCCCAGAGTCCAGATGGCCTGTCAGACGAAAGAGGGGCAAAAGAGGACGAAGCGCCTTTAGTCATCGCTCTCCTCGTGCGGATGTTTATGAGCTTTTGAAAAAATACGGATTTTACTCATCACAGACGGCCAGACAGGGAACAAAAACATACTGGTTCCGTTGTCTTCGTTTCTGGTACGGAATCCTAAAGAAGCGGGCGGATAACTCGCACAATATACGGTCGTACGTTCCATGCGAAACGTTAAATATTCATTGCGAGTCACGAGTAATTTACAATCACATGCACGGTGGAAATTTAAAAGAATTCATTGCACTTGTTATATATTGCCGAGTTATGCGAGACAGCATATTTTATTCAACCCACCTGCCACAAGAACTATTGTATTTAGTAGAAGGATATAATATCACATAGTTCAATTGAATATAATCTTTTTATACAACAAAGCTCACCAAAGTTGTCAGTGTGTTTGTAATCGACTTTTGCAAAATTTATTAAACTGTTTTTTTTTAGAGTAAGGCTATAATGTATTATTTGGCTCTTTCTATTCACCGCCGGGGCGGATCGGTAGTTGATAATAATTATACTAATCGCATCGTAACACTTAGCGTGACCATAAGCACTGTTACAATTAAAAATGAAAAAATGTTACATTCGAATTTGGAATCTGTAATTTTTATACGATTGATCATTGTAATGCTAATACATTGTACCTCCTCGGTTCAATTGGCTGATGCCTGTGCTAGACACATACAATAACCACTAGGCCTAACCTAACCTAACCTAACCACTACGGCGCCGAAGGCAGGAGATGAGTATTATTAGACGTATATATATACGTCTAATAAAAATATAAATACGTGAAAGATCATTTCATACAATTGAGCAATATTTTATCCGGCTTCAGTGATGGTTTGGTGGGGTGTTAGCTATGAAGGATTCTCGTTCATACGAGCCATGTTTTCGTGAAAAATGTATTAAAACATCGACTCAAGTGTATCAAGATACACTTCTTGAGAAGCTAGCTGTGCCCTTTAATAACACCACGTACAATAACTGATCGTAAAACTGGATCCACCCAATCTTGATTAAAATTATCGTTCCAGACTTGATCAGAGCTGAAGGCTACACTTCATCTAGTCCCGACCTTAATCCATTGGATTATGATTTATGGTCCTTTGTAGAATTATTTGGTGTCCCTACAACAATCCATACGATTGGCAGTGAATATTTTTCTCATGGCAAGAGTGCGTGTCTCCATTGATAATGGGCTTCAACGTCTAAAGGAATAGGTTTTTTATATTTTTAATTGTTTTCATATTTGTTTGTTCTACTAACACACTTTAAAAGTAATGAATGTTATTTGGAATAAAAAAAAATATCCTTTGTTACAATATTCACGGAAAGATTTTTGTACCGCTTTAAAATTTAGTTACAACTAATTATTTTCTATTCAATGAGTTTTGTAGGGAAAACCAGAGTACGCAATGCTGGTTTCAGTAAAACTTTCATCCACATAAGCAATTCGCACCTCATAAGCAAGAAAATTGTAGTACAAGATTATTAGGACTAAATATATAATGGGTCAAAGGAGGGCATCGGCATTGTAATCATGCGTATGTTCATGGGCGTCGGTAGTCGTAGAAGGGCAGCCATTGCTCGTTTGTCCACCTATACACACAATAATAGAGCGAGCGTGACGTTGTAGTGCCAAAGATTTCGTCTGTTTAAGTAGCCGTCAGGTTATTAGGGGAATGGCTACCCGTCGAGGTACCCTGGTGATGAACAGGTACGGAGCATCTCAACATTGGCGACACTCATCGCACTCGCGACGGTTCAAGTGGGTATTCAGCACCTGTGGCTGTGCCGCGAGCCCCGTGCACGCAATAACGCCACGTAGATACATTTCCCGTGTGATTGTGAAAAACGCTCTAATTTGTCTTAAAGCTATGCGGTCAGGCGCAGTTTAATTGTGGTCAAAGATTTTTAAACTCGTTTAAATATCCACTTAAGAAGAGTCTAAAAACTTAAAAAAAGATGGACTTGGTGTAATGACGTCAGCTTTATATCGTGCTCTAGAAGTTTTGAGTGTTAGTACCGTATCCGTATTGAAATAAGTCTAGTTCCAAACCCCCCTAGGTTTGCATGGGTCGTCAAAAGTATAAGATAAATAAGATAGGTATAGGGAGTATGAATATATGTCATGATAAATAAACTGATAGGTATAGGGAGTATGAATATATGTCATGATAAATAAACTGATAGGTATAGGGAGTATGAATATATGTCATGACTAATAAACTGATTGGTATAGGGAGTATGAATATATGTCATGACAAATAAACTGATAGGTATGGGGAGTATGAATATATGTCATGATAAATAAACTGATTGGTATAGGGAGTATGAATATATATCATGACTAATAAATAAACTGATAGTTATAGGGAGTATGAATATGTCATGACAAATAAACTGATAGGTATAGGGAGTAAGAATATACGTCATGACTATAAACTGACAGGTATAGGGAGTATGAATATATGTCATGACAAATAAACTGGTTGGTATAGGGAGTATGAATATATGTCATGACAAATAAACTGATTGGTATAGGGAGTATGAATATATGTCATGACTAATAAACTGATAGCTATAGGGAGTATGAATATATGTCATGACTAGTAAACTGATACGTATAGGGAGTATGAATGTATGTCATGACAAATAAACTGATAGCTATAGGGAGTATGAATATATGTCATGACAAATAAACTGATAGGTATAGGGAGTATGATTATAAGCCAAAGCAAAGAAACTGATAGGTATAGAAAGAATGAATATATGTCATGACCAATGAACTGATAGGTGTAGGGAGTTTAAATATATGCCATGACAAATAAACTGATAGGTACATGGAGTCTGAATATAAGCCAAAGCAAAGAAACTGATAGGTATAGGAAGAATGAATATGTGGCATGACATATAACTGATAGCTCTAGGGAGTATGAATATATGTCATGACTAATAAACTAAAGGTATAGGGAGTATGAATATACGCAAGTCAAAGAAACTAATAGAGAGCTGTATTCATTTAATTCTCTCATAATTAAATTTTCTGATGTAACACCCATATTCATTTAACGTTATTTTTATTCTAATTTTGATTTCAATATTAAGTACGTTTTCTTTTATCACAGGCCGCATTAATTTAACAAATTTCTACCTTTTCAAATGTCACTGGCTAAATAAATATGTTCTAATTAGGACAAAAAATAATTCTCATGACAGAGCCCATAAGTAATCGTGGTAATTACTTAATTTGCGCATTAGTTAAAACAGGGTTCTTTTATAAATATATTCCCCTGTCATTCGCGTCATAACAGTGTCAGTCTTCGTGAAATACGTCACGGGCTAACAGTAAATTCCACTCCCTCATTACGTATAACACTCATTCTATAACTCACAGTGAAGGCTACGTATTGATAGAATTTATTTTGTTTAAGAGAAATCTTAGGTATTAGGGGCAAACGAAAGTCGGGGACATTAAGTTACTATCTATCTATATATAAGAAATTGTTCCCTCCTCTTTTCCCTCCAAAAAGTCCACCAGAAACCTACAAACCGCAAGAAACGCGATCGTGTATCCCTCGCTTTACGGTGCTATTATGTGAGCGAAAGGACCACTCCGGTGGTACCAGCCCAATATCGCTGCTATCATCCTACAAAAATGTATTTTTAAGGTAAACGAGCAATCAGTGCCTTTAGACATCCGCATTATTGTTATACAGATGC
>JAFELO010003250.1:156700-175800 GCA_017140195.1 Eumaeus atala
TTGCATTCCCGCGAAAAATGTATTGACAGATATGCGAAACGAAGTAAGCCTTTGCGTGTTTTTAAGTACGGAGTCGTGTTCATATAAATGAATGACGGAATCTAAGGATATAATTTAAGCAGATATGTTATACATTATATAAGACGAAAAGCAATATGACAACATATTAATGTCATGGCCGAATCCATACTTAAATAAATTCTTTTCTCTTTGTTAGTTTAGCACATAAAAACTTTACGTAGCCAAATCGATGATTATACGACGAGCATTTTTTTAAGCAACAAAAGGATAAAATATATTTGGTTGAAGTAGACCGCCTCGGGCCAGTCTGTTTTGGATGTTAACGGAATTGTAATTTTATAAGTAAATTGGGTTTATCTTTCAAATTTTTCATATTAACTCCTATTATTGTTTAATTTCGCTTTATAATAATAGAGAAAGTTGTTGAACCTTTTTACGCGATTTTATATTCCAGCTGAGTATTTAATTTACCTACTATAGTATAGCAATAATGCTGGACGGCTTCTATTTTGTTTTCTTTGTAAACTTCTAGTTGTTTTTGATCCAATTATAGATTTAAGGTATATTAGCTTTGTCGTGGCTTTACGCGCGTTAATTTTTACCCGAGGGATACGCATCTATTGGATGCTTGGATTATTGCACTTAATGCGTAATAAATTTTAACTAGTGTCATGATGCACAGCACCGAAATTGGGTCAGCACGACTCGGAAGCTCTCGCTTAAATGACACCGTCGTAAAGTGACATCTTCAGTGTCGCGTTTCGCGAGTAGCCGGTGGCATGTTAGTGGATAGGAGGAAAGGATGGCAACGCGTCGTCACAGTAAGTGTGCGGATGTTAATGGACGTTGGTAGTTATAAAAAAATTGCGATATCTTACAAAACATACGAATGTCATATTATATCTAATCTTAAGGAAGATTCATTAAGTAATTCAATGGCAAGAATCTAAAAATCTAGCTTCAATATATTTTATCCAGTTAGTTCGAATGAGGTCGTTTGGGACGTGTATCGAAATCACAATAGCCATATATTGGATATTCCGATAGTAGCTGAAGGTATTCAACCTCGCCGACGCAGTACTGTTTCCATATAAGGAAACCTCGAAAAAAAACCAGATCCACCTGAGTATTATATTTAACCTAACGATATTAAGTTCGCGCTTATGTATTTGTATTGGTATAGTGATTTACAGTCTTAGTGACTACCTATACGATAATAAACGTGTGTGAGTCGCCGGTGGTGGAGACGGGAGGAAAGGACGGCAACGCATCAGCCAATACCGATAATGCAGGTGTTTTGGTACTGGTGATCATCAAAATGCTTTTCGTTTGTATTCCTATACTGTAAACACATACACTATACGGCTGTGTAAATGTGTGCCCTTCCTTCACAATCAAAATGGCAACCCAGACTCATGCCAATCATGCTCAGGGGTATGTGAAATTGGGGAGATCTATGTTCAGCACTGTACGAAAACGGGCTAATGATGATTAATTTAAGATAAATTATTTTCCGATTTTTTAAAATAAATACTAAAATTATAAAGAAGAAACATTGGATTTTTGTTTGCATTGAATAGGCTTCGTGTCTACTGGTCTGATTTGATAATCATTAGAATCCTTCATTATCGCTCATGAACATAGGCTATATAACATTTCCTAAAACGAAATAGATTACTGTGAATACTGCGGAAACGTAAATAGAGCTGTTAAAAAAATATTAAATCCCCATATCGCAGATGCAGAAGCCATTGAATAGCTGCTGGTCCGACAGACGTTGTTCTGTCGTAAACTGAATTATTTCTCATGTGGTAAAGTGTAACATCCACGGGGTCGAAATTGAAGTTTATAACATTTGTATATTTGTAAATCAATGAATAAAACAATCAAATGTATTTTATGAAATATCCGCTTATGAAATATCCATTTGGTGATCTTTGCGTTTCCCCGCGTAAACAAAAACAAAAAGGTGACGCCGCGTGGTGTTCCTAGTTATTAATAAAATTGCTACTTAATGTTTATTTTTTTCACGTCCATAAGATAGAAAGAATTACCCTAAGTTTAAGTACCTTTGTGAAGTAACGATCACAACGAAAAGAATGATAGGTACCAGCAGAGTTTATAGTATGACATGGGCGCGTTGCTAACCCTCAATTTAAACTTAGCCGCTAGCACAAGCATACGCGGTCATTATACAGGTCTAATATGTGAAATTAAACAATAAGCAAGAAGCTGGAATGAAGGAACGTGCATGTCTATGTGTGTATTTGTGCGTGTGTGTGCGTGTGTGTGTGTGGGTGTGGGTGTGTGTGTGTGTGGGTGTGTGTGTGTGTGTGTGTGTGTGTGTGTGTGTGTATGTGTGTGTGTGTACGTGTGATCAAATAGACATATTCGCCACTGTGGCGCCATTTGGTGATCTTTGCTTTTTTTTCGGAGGGACCTACTACTGGTTGGTGTCGTAGAAAAGGATAATTGAGGTCGTTGAATGCTTTGCTTATCTGAGGAGGCCAGCCTCCTCATCCCCTTCTGACGAAAGGGGTTGATTTGCGCTACAAATCAGCAAGAAGCCGTCATTACTTATTATTACAGCTCTGTAAAGTCGTGTTATATTATCTCTATAAATCTAAGCTTTTGACTTACGGTTACGAACCTGGGTTCGTTTCCGTAAGCGGTGTGTGAGTTTGTCATTCTGTCAGTCATATGTGTAATAATTGTGTTACTATATGTAAGGTTTCACCGCTTCACCGATACGAGCGGTGTATCTGGAATTAGTTCTGCAGGAAAAATGCATTTACGCACCATCCAGCCGACCCAAGGGGGCCTGAGGTGATCTTTGCAGCATATACACATGAATTCATAATGACTATAACTGCTTACACTCCGGGGTGCTACCATAACTATAAAACCGTAAAACTAAAGCCTGCGACACAACTGTTAGCCATATTAGTCACATAGTTTGAAGACTACTAAAAGTAGCCTCATGAATTCACTTTAAGCCCTTCTTATTGATGTGAGATTATAGCTGTTTGAAGTGACACGCTAAAATACCATTAGTCGACTTAAGTCTTTAATCTTTCTTGGCTCATTAAGTCGATAGACGGAGAGATATGTTTCGATTTCTAAAGTTTCTTTGCAAAAGGCTTGCTGGATTTATTCTGAATTTGGCTGGTACGACCGGGGATGTACCTCTCGCTCACAAGATACCGACAACTGTGTGGATGTCTATGGACATATGTTCTAATCGGAAAGTTTTGGCTACGCTTTTGCCCTCGTACACTGTACGACACACACATACATGTCTCTATATTTTTTGCAAATTGCGTAATTCCCGGGTGGATAAGTTATAACAACGCATTTGATTTGTTTTTTTTTGATTGCGCTCTTTTTATAACAAACAAGACATTGGAGCCTTTTTATGACTACCAACGCCCATTAACATCCGCACACTTACTGTGACGATGCGTTGCCATCCTTTTCTCCTCACATCGTTAGGTTAAGTATACTTAGGTGAATCGTGTTTTTTCTTTCGAGGTTTCGTTAAATGGAAACAGTACTGTGTTGGCGAGGTTGAATACCTTCAGCTACTATCGGAATATCCAATATGAGGCTATTGTGATTTCGGAACACGTCCCAAACCACTTGATGCGACCTAACTGGATAAAATATATTGAAGTTAGATTTTTAGATCCTTGCCATTGAATTATAATGAATCTTTCTTAAGATTAGATTTAATATGACATTTGTATGTTCAATGTAGCACAACTTGTGCGGTATCCGTTTCTAATCAAACCAGACTCAAATTTGGTGGATTTAAACCACAAGATTCCGTTCAACAGACTAGACTTCTAAAGTTTTAAAGTGCTAAGTCGATGGATGGATAAAGAATTCTATATTCCGTGAGAGCTTGGTGCCTTAGGTTAACCCGCAGAAATGTAATTTCTTTTAACAGTCAAAAGCTCAAAGCTCAGCGTTGGCGCTTAGACGACATGATTAAGGTTGCATTGAGCCGCCGCAACCCCTAACATATTTTTGAATTATATTATCAAATCGAAAACCTAAGTCGATTTAAGCGAACCTTATTAAAAACGAAGGTCCACCGTCATAAATCATTTTATTTCCATTGTTTGAGGGTTGTGTTCGTTTTTTCATAAGCTAGGTCTTAAGTATGATTGTTTTGTGGATTTTTTCCCTAACATATATCACATTTATAATATTTCGGGTGTATATTACTCCGTTCGTGCGAAACGGCGGTAATGTTTTAGCAACACGTTATATTATCTAACTTAGATGATTCATCACTAGGATGGTCGAATAATATTCGCATATAATAACAATAATAATATCTCTCTTACTTACTTATCACACCTCGTTAGCCTTTTTTTGTTACGCATTTACGCGCCTTCACTGACCCTGGGTGGGGTCTAGTGGTGTGTGGGGTTCGTGGCACATAATAGTGCCGAACACCCACAAAAACCACCGAGAGTGCTATCAGTGCTGCCTTTGGCGAGGTGTCCCGGAACAACAAATCATCAGGATACCTTGATGGCACCTCAACCCTCTAAGGGACCGTCGCCACCTCCACAGATGGGATTGTCCCGTACTGCAAGACAACCCCAACAACATTGGGACAGTGCAATGGGGTGAGGTCACCATCCTCCATCCGTGCTGAAATGCGCCGCCAACATTTGCTCTTTTGTCCCTCTTTTTATAAGAGGGGTAGAAATAGTATCCACCTTCTCGGTTCAATTGGCTTCGCCCATGTCTCGGATCGCCCCTTCCTGTGTTAAGTAACGTGGGGCTTCTTTATAAAGGCTTTTTTTATAAATTTAATGAATTACATATATTTAAGATTTCGATTATAGAAATACATATAATACACGTATAAACATCAATGACATGGGCGGGATTCGAAGCCGCGACACCATAACACGCGGATAAAACGCTACGCTAAAAACTGGGCCAGCCGGTCGTTATATTTTAGAGCTTGCTGAAATGAAAAACCGTTGTTTAATTACGACGATGTAACAGAAATAGTTTATAAAAAAACAATACGAACGCCGCGGAGGGCAATTCGTATTTGCATATCAATGGCGATTTACTGTGCACCCTTCACGCACAGCAACATTCGGACGTAATGAGGTAACGCATATTCCTCGCAATTAGGCGAGGAGGTAGCTTTGCTGGCGGCCTCTTAATTAAAAGCCTCATGCGCCTGGTATTTGGTACTATAGCTTGATATTTTTGGGTATAATTTTCGGTGGTGATCACATACCGTGCGTAGCCCAAATGCTCGTTTGCTTTCTATGCTAAAAAAGTACCCCAATGAAAGAGGTTTTATATAAGACAGCCCCTGAAAGAAAAGGTTCTAGAGTGAGAGCCCTGGACCGAAAGGCGAGGTGTCTGTGAGGATGTGACCAAAAGACAGCCTGTCACCCGAAGGACTGATGACCTGGTCAAGATCAAGGGAAGCTGCTAGAGATGCAAGCGGCTTGTGACCTTGGCGTTTGCTCTTTGGTGGAGGACTATGTCTAGCAGTGGACGTCTTTTAGCTGCTGTTGCTGATACTGAATGATCGCTATCAGCAACAGATAACAATCGTCATGAGAAGACATCTTGATCAACCATTCACCAGGTGGTGAAGCGATTTCCTTGCAGTAGCCGGCCCCAGATGAATGCGATGACAAGAGATATGTCTGTTACCTTGGTCTTCTTTAAAAGATACCAATGTCCAATAGTGGACAGATAAAGGTCAAATTCCTGTAACTGTCCGCAGCTGGACTGCACAAAGGCCGATGCGAAAAGCCGATGGACCATCCACTTATCAGCATCGGCTGATAACGATGGTGCTTCGTATCGATCCCGATAATTTTAGATCAGATTTTAATATAAAATGAATTGAAATTTCGACGAAAACGACGGTTTTGTTATTTTATGGCCACAGTGGCAGTGGCTTCTTCCCGTGACAGATTTTCGTTTCACTTAGTGACAACAATGATTTTAATCATCGTCATCAAAATTAACAACATACAGTATGAAGTGTTTATTATTTATGGTATAAGACAAGCAGTTGGAACTATTTGATACGCCCATAAACATACACATAATTATTATACAGATGTGTGGCCTTTATTCTCTCTAGCCTTCCAATCTGGATATTAACATACCGTACGAATCGCGACCCTGCAACTGTCACTTTACTGTATCACGTGAGTGGGAGGTACCTCCCCGGTCGTGACCAATTCGATTGCTGCGGCCTGCCTGGTACTAAACAAAAAGACCAATACCAAAAGTCCTTTGTAAATATTTGGCGTATTACCTTCAATGTCCTCCTACGCTAAGCTACTAGTGTTTCTGGTCAATTTGCATACGGCGTCTCTGTCCGAGAACAAAGCCGCACATCAGGTAACTGAATAACTGAAACTCAGCTCTTTGTTGCTCCTAAACCCACTGTTCCGGTGGCCATATTGTTTAGTATCTCTTATTTGAAATTTCAATTTCTTGTTTTATGATTTTCATGTATTTGTTTTAGGAAATCGTACAAAGGAAAATGTGTGTGTGTAGTTTAGATATGGTAGAAGTGAAATCATAGAAAAGTAATAATTTGTTTGATGTGTAATGGAGAAAACGTGCAGTCGAGCCATTTAATGATGCCCCAAGATATCCGCCTAATTGTTATCCTTCCTTCGGGTGGAAGGAAGGATAACAATTAGGCGGATATCTTGGGCCTCCCACCTGACGGGCCAGCGAAGACATACAAACCACACGAAAGAAAATACTTCCTCGTTAAAAAACAGTACTATTCTGATACGATACAGCATGGCACTACCGCCTACATGATTTAATCTTTGTGTCTTTACAATATTACTATCAATCCGCCGCGGCTTCGCTCACAAGTAACAGGGACCGGTATGCTACCTCAATGACACTATAACCTTCCTTTGGTGTTGAAATATCATTTGGTTAAAATCGTATGAGAATCCGTTCGGTAGCTTCAAAGAAAACTGATCACATACATATGCACATCTCTAACCCCCCACTCTCATGCACATATGCGAGAGAGTGGGGGGTTAGACCCCTTTTCGATCCTCAAACCAAGAAGTCTCGTCGCTCGACAAGCGTTTACACGTTAGGCTCCTCTACGCTTCCACTGCATAAGTCTAGGTCCAAAAAAATATTACGTACAGCTTTTGGTTACTTTGTAATTTAATTGGTTAATAAGTATAGATCATACATCCTGTGTGTACAAAATCGCAATGTCAATCTTCGTACTGCTAGAAAATATGCATATGTAATAATTTTCTCTGAGCCGCTACTTTTCTCACACAACTCACTTGAACAAAACCCGATATGACAGTTCTTATAAATGAAATGAAATATGCTTTATTGTGCACATCAAAAATACAGTACAAACAAATAATAACAAAAACAAGCTTAAATGTAACATTCATATAAACAAAAGGCGGTCCCCATCGTTTCTTCATCATCGTCATTATCAGCCATTATCGGTCCACGGCTGGAAGTAGGCCTATTTCGATGAAGAGACAAGACGGCCGATCTCCTGCTACTCGCATCCGTCCCGGACCTGCTACTGGTCATATCGCTTGCAGGGCAATAAATTTATGTTATATACGTAATGATACCATACGAAAAGAATTTCTTCGGTCATGCCCCATTAGTAAGTGATGTATAATATAATGATATTTAGAGACATTTGTATTGACGTTATAGACGTTATGCTGGCTGTATGCAAAGACCTAACAATATATAAGATATTTTCTAAGACGTACTGCTCCATTTTACATTCGCTGGCCATGAGTTATGCATGGATCGTTAAAGCCTGACAAGGTAGACAGACAGAACGGTGTGCCACATTTCACGAAATGCAACTGGCAGTACTTCATTACAGATACACTGGATCAGAACGACCGGGGAAAATTCACAAAATGTCACGTTTTGTGCGGTTTGTCAAATTCCGTGTGATCCATCGGCTTGGATGTGTGGTTGTATTCATATCCAATGCTTATGCGTTGTCTGCCATGAGGTAATTCGTGATCAAACTTATACAAAAACCATCAATCCATTGTCTGATTGAGAAACGAAAAGAAACGTACTTGGAAACTTTTTTGTTAGCGAGTAATATTTCCCTCCATTTGTTTATTTGCCTCTTCACGACAAAATGGCTGAACTGGAAGTATTCTAATCTGGCAAAAAGACGGGATTTATTCTCAGGGTTTGTTAACTAATGTCACGCAGTGATCATTCCAAACTCTAATTTATATAGTTCTAAGTTTGAAATGTTATACAGAAATGTTGCAACTTAATGTTATTGACTAGACGAACTCTCATTGTAAGACTTAAAGACATCACAGTACTGTCAAATTTATTCCGTTTTCTGCAGTATGTGAGAAGTAGACGATGAGTAGAACACCCAATGAAGAATATGATAAAGGAGAGCAAATGCTCTACATAATTTATGTTTGTGCTGTGATTTGTGACGGGAAATAATTATATGCTATGATAAAGTTTTACAGCAAAAATTATAAGTAAAAATTACAAAGACAAAGTCTCCAGTACCTTGCATATTACATCTTTTTTATATATTATTGTTACTCATTATTTGTTTTTTCCGTACAAAAGTAATACCTTGTTTGTTGCCAAACATTAAGATCCATTTATTCGTTTCATCGTTAAAAGGTATCAAACCCAGTTACCTTCTTCGCTATCCCCTGAACAATATTGTTGTGTCCTTGTTTATAAAGAAACAGTTATTATCGGGTGGAAATTCACATGTGCTCAGACATTAAACACGTAGAAAAGTATTTGAACAGATTTAATCATATGAATTACTTTTAGATGATTACGGGGCAGTTGTACAGAACGTTGTCCCAACGTTAGGCTAACTAGCCCAATAGAAATGTAAGTGGCAAATACAGTAGAAATTTAAATTTCAAAAATTGTGCTTAGTATAAATTAATACAAAGCATTTTTGTAGTACAGTTAAGGTAGAAATACAGTTCAAGGCTCTTTTTGACTTTTTAAAGCTAGCACCGCCCCATGGTTTCGCTCGCGTAATATAATAAAAATTCCATGTCATACATTTCAAGCCCCACCTCCTCCACACTATTTCACCCATGAGGGGTTGAATCTCTAAAAGTTCTTCCATTGTGCTCACTTGCATTGTGAAAGTAACCTCTGTATCAAATTTTCTAGGTACGGTAGTATCGGCTATGCGTTGTATGTCAGTCAGTCAATCGGTAACGGAATAGTTGCATACTTCGTCTGGCCATAAATAATATTACAACTAAAAATTAAAAATATTACATTTGAATTTGGAATCTGTAATTTTTATGCGACTGTACACTGTGTCTTCTCGTTTTGGCGCCAATACAATATAAAATTTTTACTTCTTCTTCTTTTTCAGCGAATATTCGTCCACTACTATTGTCCAATTCCCTCATCCACATACGTCCTGGTGTGGCTTTGACCATCTGCTTGACCATCTGGCAGGTGGTCGGCCCGCACTTCTCTTGCGCAACCGAGGTCTACACTCTAGAACGCGCTTGCTCCATCGGTCGTCGTGTCTTCGGTATACGTGGCCAGCCCAAGCCCATTTCAGCTTGGCGAATCTTTGACTCACATCAACGACTTCGGTGCGCTCTCTGATGAGCACGTTTCGGACTCGATCGTGCAGCGCAATGCCTGGCATGGCTCACTCTATGTTATGTACGCCATACAATATTCTACGATATTAAAATGGAGTGGGGTGATAAAGAGAACAGAATCGCTGTGATTGCACTACACAAAGTAAGTATGGAGCCAAGTGCGTTTTTTCAAACTCTCCATACTTAATTATCGAATAATATGGCAAATATAAGACCTACTAAATTATAATAAAATTATTTATTTTCCAACCATGGACACAGAAGTAAGTATTATTACAAAACAGCTTAAAAGTAATGTTAGTACAAACAAAAAATAAACTGAAAAAGCTCCAGGCGCCCCCACTTAGCAGGCTTACCGAACCCTCCATACAAAGAATTTTATGAACCTAATATAAATACTTTCCTTTGTTTAAAAGTAAAGTTTTATTATCCTTGATTGTAATCTATATCTACGTCAAATTTCATCCAAATCTGAACAGTAATTTTTGCGTTACAGAATAACAAACGTACAAATTTGCACATTTGCAACATTCGTTGGACGTTTTACTCAATATTATGTAAACTTTCACACACATAGACAAGAAATACTGCGAACATAGATATAGATAATCGGATCGGGAATTGAGTGAAGTTCGGTGTGTATGTAATATAGGCGGACGTATGACTTGACAAATAGCACCCTGTACACGGTGCTTGGCGCAACATGCACGGCGATCGATTGCGTACTACTGTCAGCAGTCGCAACTCAAAAATGCTTACAAATTAAAGGGGTAAATATATTCTGCTTTTATCTCGCCGTTCTTATACTTTATATAAAAATACATCGTCCTACTAATGTTATAAATGTCAACGTTTTTATATTATTGTAATAAACTACTGAACGAATTTAGATTAAATTTGGCACAGATAATTTTAGTCTCAATCTGGAATAATATAAAAGTAATAAATATTCTGACAAATTTATTTAGGATAGTTTTGATGGAGACGTAACCGTGGGATATGGTTTGCATATATTTATTATTATTTTACACAAAAGTCACACCGCGGATTTAGATATATTTAGTAATAATTAATTTTGCATTTTTGGGTAAATTTAACCTGTAACCGAAAGTAAGTGAAACGATTTCAGTATTTATCAGCCGCGCAAAAGAGCTGAGACACACGATGTATACACGTGGACAAGTAAATTGCAATTACATACATCACAGGCATATGCTATCTATATTGGATTCGAAAAGCAGAAAATGCAAATCGTGAAATCAGAAAAAATGTCACGACTAAAAATTATCTAAATTTAGCAGCAGAAAAACATACATCATGTTGAGATAAAGCAGAAATTGTTTATGAGTAGAGCTACAATGATGTGCAATTACTGCTACAAAGTTATGAGTAGAGCTACGATGATGTACAATTACTGCTACGAGGTTATGAGTAGAGCTACGATGATGTGCAATTACTGCTACAAGGTTATGAGTAGAGCTACGATGATGTACAATTACTGCTACAAGGTTATGAGTAGAGCTACGATGATGTGCAATTACTGCTACAAGGTTATGAGTAGAGCTACGATGATGTACAATGACTGCTACGAGGTTATGAGTAGAGTTACTATGATTTACAATTACTACTATGAGGTGATTAGTAGAGCAACGACGATAAGCTTCTTTAAGTTAGAGGAGAAAAGGAGGGCAACACATCTACATAATTTTCATGCGGATGATTTTCATCTATTCGCATCGGTACTCATGAAAAGAACAGTCCAGAGACAGCGACAAAGTGACAAAATGTTAACGATCAACATACCGTGCGCCTGCACGATTTTCTATAACTCCATGTTATTAATTTCTAAATGAAATATATTGATGTACAAATGACTGCTCGTTTGGATCCATATATAAAACCTATACTTTTATATAGCAATGTACCAACAATAGAACATCATATACATTATTATTTATCTTTTCACATGATTATATAGTAAAGGAATTATTACTCCTACCTCACTTCAAGTATAATATTAAAGTAAATTCCGCGTATACGCGTATTATGAAACTGCTTACCTAAAAAAAGGTTATCAAAGGGACGAGCGAAGGGTCACAAGAGGTGAAATGTGTTTCGGATCATGAAATATTGATGGAAACCGTAAATGTATAGATACTAGAAGCTCCGATCTATACGCTAAATATTTATCTGCGACGGTATAAAATACACTTGGCTTAGAAATATCTTAAGAATCGAATTCAGTATTAATTTACTTCAGAAGACTAGTAAAAACTATGATTGTGTGTACATAATAAGAACGTATTATTAGTATTTTATGTATTTTGAGACGCACTGTAGCCTGAATAGCCTAACAGCGGTAGCAGTCAATACTGTTGCGCATTCCGTCGTATTCCCAGCCTTGCTATGGCATAAATGATGTAACAAGGAAAAGATTTTTTTTAAAATTGCAAGTAGCACTAACTAATTTTACAGTGTGTAAATTTGTATTAAACTGTGTTAGCTTAATACACAAATATACAACAATTAAAAATACAAAAGCTTATTAGAAGTGGTCTTCATTGGCAGTCCTTTACACGTTGTGGAAATCCTTCACTACCAATCATATGGATTGTTTGAATATAAGATGTGAATCATAATCAAAATAATTATAATATTAACATTCAACACATTCAAATAGTAAAAAAAAAAATATGGACCCACATATCGACATGAGAATCTAATAGCTCTCAACCGTACACAATTACGAGACCTACAACGCGTTACCATCTGCCTCAGGATATGATAGTGGACAGGTTCGTATGGCACAACCGGGCACAGTTACGCTGTCGCGTTTTGAGTACCTGTAAATATAATGCATACCTGTACATAATTCATCATTATCAACCCTTATCGGTCCACCGCTGGATATAGGTCTCTCTCAATGAACGCGAAGACGACCGATCTCCTGCTACTCGCATCCATCCCGGACCGGCTACTGTACAGAGATCGTCTTCCCACCTGGTGAACGGCCGACATGTCGATTTCCTAAACGCGGTCTCCAGTCCAGAATCTTATGGCCCATATGCCATCTGCGCTTCTGAGTGTATGACCAGCCCATTGCCACTTCAGCGAGCTTACTCGTCGCGTGATGTCGGATACTCTAGTTCACTGCCTTATGACTTCGTTACGAATTCTATGGGACCCAACGTAACCGGTAAAATAATCCGTTGAGCTACAGCAAACTTGCGAACCAGTCCTAAACTAAAAGGCCATGCTTCGTCCCCGTATGACATCACCGGGTGAACGCCTTGGTTTAAAAATCTATTATATTATTATTATAATTTATTCTATAGGAGATTACTAGATACTATTGCATACGTTCGCTTTATTTCAATCTACATATTTTTTATAATCAGAAAATTATGTTCTCTATGATAAGAAACATTATGTTGTGATGAATTTGATTTAATTTAAAGAAAGGAATGTATGCTAGCATAAAGTCAGTATGAAAACAAATTTAATTTGAAAAATTGAGACAGGGTATAACATAGTGGCCTCGAGAGAAATGACAAACATTATTAATGCGTTAAACCCCCAGTTTAAGTGGTAGGGGCTGGACTTGCTTCACGTCGGGACAAAGAGAAATGGACTGGAATAATTAGTTAATGGTCTGACTCCACCAGAATAAGAAAAAGGCGCCACTTCCTAGGAGGAAGACGAAAATTGTATAACATTTACAGATAAATAGAAGTAGGTAGAGGAGGGTTTATGCGACAAATCATCAATAATATGATGGACAGATGCTAAAGATATTTAAAGCAAGAAAAATTTTCTGTATCGGTTTCTATTAGAGGGATGTCCATAGTAAGTCCGATGATTGATCTAAAAGGTGTTAAGCCCGAGAATTTCATTGAAAATATTGTTCAAACTACTTAGATAGTGAACATACTAAAGTTCTTGATATCAAGAAAGAACGCGGAGGAAGTGAGGTGCAAAGAGATCTTCTTTCTGCTTTTAAAGTCTCATTTTTTATTTTTTACTTCTATGTATCACGGAAACTCTCTTATTCAATGTTAGTAGTGGAAAATTTAATTCTCTTCAATTTTCTCTCACTATAACTACACCTATGATCTAGAGTTTAGGAGTTGTGAAAAAAAAACAAAAAAAACCTGTGATAAATAACATACTTTTCAAACTATTCTCTTCCCGATTTGTGTGTATGTAAAATGGAATAAATATTGTATATAAATAAATGATTTTTCATTTAACAAAGGAATAATATACAACGCTCCGTTACCGAGGTATAAGCGACAACCTGAAAAACGACGTCCCATTTATTCACACACCTTCTAGACGTCAGGCATTTTAGTATATTCACTAGCTAAACTGCTTGAATATCAGTTCGAAGGCATCCACTCTCACTAACGCTCTCTTTGACTCCTTAATTAAATGGAAGAAATTGTATTTGTAACATTGGTAGGGCTACGGTGCTCTACAACCGCTACGACTCTATTGAAACTGCTACGAAGATATACATTTACTATAAGGATAATTAATACATTGTAATTGTATAATATGTGTATATAGTAATTATAATTTTCAGTAATAAGTTTTATATTATAGCTCTAAAAAATAATTATTAGTGATATTTTTCAGACAATAGAAGTCCATATACAATTCGCAAGAAATGGAAATACGATATACATTCTTATTTTGCTTCAGTGTATATGTAGATAAATTCACGCCATCCAGCGCAAATAAACCTTAAGAGCCATTGTGTTGACTATTATTTACTCATCACTGACGCCGCACATTTGCGGAAAATCTATTAGAAGTAATTTATTTGATGATTCGAAATCGTTACACACAGACTGCAGTCTGTCTTATAATATTAAATAATTTTACAAAAAAAAAACACTGGTTTACATAATAAACATTATTAATGACAAAAAAACGGTAATTAGGTCGTCTTGGCGTTTATTGAAAGGGGCATACATCCAGCAGTCGATTGATAAGGATTGTTGATGTCGAAAGTCAGAGTACTTACAGTTTGTCTTCTGGACAGTACCTACTAATAAATTGTAGCAATTGTAGAGCATCGTAGCCGTAGCATGCTACAAACGCTACGAGATTATCTACAGACGCCCCTTCGTAACCGCATTACCAAAAGCGACTACAAACGCACCTTCTCAGACATTTTATCAATTTTAAGGCGGTAGAAGTACTTCCCGATCGTGCCACTCCGATTTGAATGCAGCGTCTCTTACTGTACCTTACTCAACATCAAGTTTTCTCATCTGACTTTCTCGATGCACTGCTGCCTCAGTTTTTTTATAAACACATCTTAAAAATTTTTTATTTTAATATTATTAGGTATTGCAATTAGTACAATTTTAATGTAATGATGCCTAATCCAGACCGAAAACCTAGCAAAGTGGAACTTTGGTTTAATATCTGTGCTTTAATCGTGTTGGTCATATAGTTCAAAATGTAATTTAAATAATATTAAAAAATCCACGTAAAATAAAGTGTATTTCGTATATCCAGCTGTTGTACTGATGTTTGTGGGCATTATTGGATTTTTTGTACCAAATTTGACTGTTTGCTTGCCTTGAAGGCAATAAAAAAGAAATAGCTTTCATATCGTTAACTCTATAGTCTAATGCAAATATCGCTGAGAAATTCTGTCAGACAGATAGACAGGCGGAAGATTAAGTGTCAAGATAGCTATATTTTATTCTCTTCAGTTTAATCTTTCTCACATGTACCTGGATGGCTTTATTTCCTTGCTACAAGATGTGCACCTTCTTTTTCTTTCTTTTCGGAATGACCTTAGACTGATGGCTTTGCCGATACAATTACCATAATAGACTAGTAAATATTTTAATGTCTTAAATTTTAGGAGGACTATAAGGGGATAGTTTCCTCTCTTCCCGTAGATTTAATTTTTAAGATTTATAATAATTGACGCACCCGCACCGAATTAATTTTTAAGATTTATAATAATTGACGTGAACATTGTATGTATAACCAGCGATTTAATGAGCTTTCGTCTGCTTCTGATATGTAAAATACTGAAAATATAATCTATGTAAATTAATAATAAATATTCAGGATCATCCAAGGTATCTGTGCTACAATGAAGCAAAAGTAGAAGAAAACATTGAATTCTGAATACATATTTCATATAAAAGTATTAAAAAAGTTTACAATATGTACATTTCAATGGTTACAAAAAAAAATTAAAAAGTTAAATTGACTTTTAGAATTTTTTATCATTTTTATTTATTCGTTTTTTTATCATATCTTTAAAACTATTCTTATAAAACTAATACTATGCCCTAAGTTGACAAATACCTGATGAAATTAAAAGTAATCAGCACGATTATGAGTGTAATCTATACGAAGTTGGGACAAAGATGGATAACAATTTCACACGTGTGTATTAAACTGAAATTATTATTAACGCCTATGTTTGAAGTCGAATAATTTTACTTAGGGATAATTTTGAAAGAAGTTGAACAGAAGTATAAGGCTATGAAATAAATATGCGACAACAGTGCTAACTAATTCTGCATTGATTTTTTTGTACCATATACTTGTACTATGCATATTTCTCTACTGTAAAACAATTCATTCTGAGACTATATATAAAATCTTAGGGACTAAGTTGATGAAGGACTTAAATAAGTTAGTGTAGTAGTACTAACTAAACTAAATAAGCACTCAAACAGCAATCAAAATAAAAAAAGTATGAGGCAGAAATATTATGTATAAATTTCCTATAAAATCAATCAAATATTTAAAAAAATCGCCTTAATGTGCCATGTCTAAAAAACTACTAAATTGTTGTTACTAAGTAAAAAAAATAGCTCCCACACTTTATTTGTTGTTCATTGTTAATGTATGTCGTTTAAGATACACTAATTAATAAATAGAAAAATCATAATGAAGCTAATAGATTAAGCAAGCTTGATGTTTCCTAGAAAAATCCAACTAGAGACAGGTCAAAGTAAGAGGTAATGCCATGCTGCATTGCAGCTGAACCAGACTTGCACGACCGGGGAGGTATCGCGCGCTCACACGATATCATAGTAAGGTGACAGTTATGCTGTTACGTTCCGTGTGGGTTCCGATTTTGAGGTGGCCCATTGGAGCAAAGGTGCAACATATCTGCGTAATAGATACGTACTATAGGCGTTAAAACCAATCAGTAACTGCTCGTTTGCCCCTTTCATGATATTAAAATATGTTATGACAATTAATTAACAAAACAGTTCTTTTAATATGTATAAGTTACAATAATTATACAATATTCGATTGAGATTACAGGAAAATATTATGCTTTACGCTTGAAGTAGGAATTGTAAGCCCAATGCAGTAATATTATTCTAACAATAATGCAAAATAAATAGCGAGAGCACCCAACGATATTCTTTGCTTATGAATGTAACATTTCTGCTTAAAAATACATTACACACCGTTGAAAAGGAATACAGATAAAACTATTCTACAGGTGAACGGAAAGATGTCCCGCAAAGGCTTTTTCGCTTTCTGGTACACGGCACAGACATGCACTGTTCAGCCATGTTGCGTTATATTTTTTTTTTATTCAGTGTAATATAAAACGTACACAATAATAGTATTGCCATGGTAAAAAATATGAGAGAGTAACCACACTTAAAAATAATTGCAACACTCGTATGACCTTCCGCATACACTAAAAAACAACCATCGTACAACATCAAAATGGCGAGTATGGGTGAAGTTTAAAATGCACTTACTGCCTTTTAACATTGCGTCGCTCCCATACAACAGTGCAGCTTGGAACAAAGGACTTGCCCCCACCCTCGCACAGTTAAAAAATATAAAAAAGAAGGAAAACGCTCCGTTTATGAACACTGCGTATTTGTAGTTTTTTTTAAAGTATCACAATTCGAAATTCGATTTTTTTATGTGTGACCACAGCCCGCGGGTTCTTTGTCCGCGTACAAATTTGGAATGCCTCACTCGGTGTTGCGAGCTAGCGTTTAACATGCAGTATGAATGTTTACAAATCGATTAAAACTATTTGAAATTGGAATGCTTTGTTTAATATTGAAAAAAAAACGTGGCAGAACGCACCGTCTCCGTTCAGAGTTCGCGACACACTAAAGCCTCTGCAGGCTTCAGGGACTGTATGCATTGATTAGGCGTAGCTTTTTCACTCTCTTTGTCCCGCTCTAACGTATACGCCGTCTATCTCTTTCCAATGCTAGACCAGTCGTTAGAGCAGCGAATTTTGGCTTTGCAAAAGCTTTAGGATTCCCAAACTTTCATAAATTTTACTGTGTGTTTTTTATCGATTTCCTTCGTTTAGTAATTGATAAAGGTAAGCTAATTGTGAAATGTGTGACTATTGATTACGGTGAAACGATGAAATTTTTCAACTGATGTTTTATAGTTTGAAAAGGCATATGCGAGTTTTGAGTTGTATAATTTTTTTGTTAACGGGTAGACAAAATTTATTTGGCGTTTATTGTACTGAATTTTTATATATTTTTATTGCTTTATGATTATTTACATATTAAATTATACACGAAATTATAATTTCGAATTATTGTCCTTGAAATTATTTTAGTTATTATTATAATTCTAAACCGATGAAAACCGATAAAGGTTCTAAAACCGATGTACTAAATGCTTTACTTTTGTATCATAACCAAGACATATGTTTAATTATAAGCAAATATTACTATGCTGTTTTTTATTTTTTAGCAGTTTACAGTTAAAATTATGTCAAACGCTCCAATAAAGTAAGCAAAAAAAAGTAAAAAGAGTATCAGTGCAATAATAAAATCAGATAACTAAATAAAAAATACTCTGAGAACTTGAGAACCACTGGCTCACGCACTGATTGCTGCATAACATATTTTAATGGCCTTACTCTGACAGATATAGGCTAAACAATATTTGACATGTTTTATTGTATACGTGCTAGCATCATATTAATTAAACGCACTACCCATTTTACATAAATATAGGTAAACTAGTTCACTTGGCTTTAGAACACTTTAAACTTAATTAATTTGTTCTTTTTTTGTCGTGTGATTGTGGCCCAACTTATAGAACATTATACCACCTGTTCCGTACTAAGTGTATTTTGTGTACAATTTTATATTTCAGTTTTATTTAAGAGCGTCCTCTTAAATAAAACTGAGATATAAAATTGACACGGTATATAGCAGCCGAGTATTCTGATGCGACTAATATATTTTACTCGCGTATTGTTGACGTGAAGTGACGGCTATGCGGAAAAAATTTCTTTGTGCAAGGGTAAAACCTTATTTTTGTATAGTATGTAATATGTTCTGTGTGAACTTATACAAATATTCATCATCGATTAACTCCTACTTTTTATTAAAAATAAATAAAAGCAGCAAAATCGGTGGTATT
>JAFELO010003250.1:175836-216100 GCA_017140195.1 Eumaeus atala
ATCTCCATCTCTATAGAGATATAGAACATAAAAAGTAGTTTAACTATGTTAGTTCCGCAAAATAACTCTACCAAACATGACTGAAATAGGCGAAAAGCGGCCAAAAAACTTTTCACAAATACCACAGACGTGGTTAGGAAAATACGGCTCAGCGTAAATCCCACTCAGGCGTTTAATAAAAAATATCTCTCGTAGCGATGATCGTAGCACGTACGTAGCTGTCATTGCCGAGTCGTAGCATGCGTAGAGCGCATAGCAATATCGTAGCGAACATAGCGATTTATTAACGCACACGGCTGACGTTACTCTTCTTTAATTTTGAGTGACGTATAGCTTTTATTAGCCAACATCAAAAGGGAGTAGTAAATATTTAATTTTTTTTGGCTTCCATACAGATATTTTTTTGTATGGTAACGTCATCATCAACAGTTCTTAAGTGTTTCTTTTTTGTTTTACAGTATACGAAATGTGCGGTCAGAATTATTTGGATGGCCGACGCCTATAAAGGTCTGCATAATTATTATACAGACACGTCTGTATCCTACTCTCTATAGCTGTCTGTCTTTGGGTAGCTATCATGTATGTGAGAGTACCTCCCCAGTCGTGCCGGTCCTGTTCTGATGCAATGCAACATAGTATTTAAAAAATGTATAATCGTAGTTACTGCTGCAAGAAGTAAACCTGCAAGGCCTATCGTTCATATACCAACTTGAATTAATTGATGCTTGTAGTGTCCATAGCAGCGTAAGAATTTATAGCCAAAGGAAAGCCAGTTCTTAGTTAGACGTTTATGGGTATATTTTTCTATTCTATGACCTGACTAATCACTTCATCACTTTTATCGATCCAGTGCCCGTCCTAGGCGTGCACCCTGGACTGCTTGATTAAATCGCACACACACAATGTACTTTTATTTCTAGACGCTATGCTGTGTGGGGTCAGCAAGAGAATACGCTCACCCTCAATCCAAGCCCAGGGTGACGTAAAAGTTGTCAAAGGGCACTAGTCTCTTAACAACTAAGGGGCTTCAGGGAGCTGGTTGTTTGGTGTGCCGTCCGTTTCATAGTGACACTTACCCACCTCCACTCATGCTCTTACTCACCTCTCGGTACACGGATCATAGGAGATGCACGGGGGTTTGCTCACCGGCTCTGTTCCCCAACGTAAAATTCTTGACTCCCTACACATTATTTAGGTACCCTGTTGTTATTTCACTCTCCCCTTTCTGGGGCCGGACACCACAAATATAGAAATTTATCATCGGTCTCGTCAGTCTTGATTATTTCGATGCAGCTATGTCGTTACCTGCCCTTCTTCTTCGCGTGCCATGTATGCTCAAATGTCTTCAATTGCCTAAAGCTCTGTTCTGTTGCGACCAAATCCTGATGATAGACTGGGCCCACTGTATTCCGTTCGATGCCGTTCAAATGTTTCGCTCGTTGTTGTACAAATCACATTCCCACAGTAGATGGTCTCTGGTTTCAGCGTCGTAACCGCAAGATGGCAGGTCACATAATGCCATCCTGTGCAGGCGACCTCCAAACCACCCATGCCCTGTTATGATCTGTGACATAAAGTACTCAGGTTCCACCTGACGCGTTGTAACTTCAGCAGTACAGCTCGCTCCCGTCAGCACACGCGGCCCAGCGTGACTGCCAAGTAGAGATGACGTCGTCCGCGATAGCGCTTTTCTTTCCCTTACGCTTCTCACCCTTGCACGCACTCCTCTTTCACGCGTCCCGCTCGAAGAACCTCCAGATCAGCAGGCAGAACGCCGGTCAATACTGGTAGCGCCTCACTGCTGCATGACCTGTAGGCCTTAGTCAATAAATTTAAAGCTGGTCTTTGGGTGCGTAATAATGCACTACGTACAAATTACAAGCGAGAGCGTTGACACCAAAGCGCTGCAGCATATGTCAGGATTGCAACATAGGTTCCGTGGTACAGAAACCTATGTGCCGATACTTCACACCCCAAGACGAGGTAGAGACAGGTGAGACCTTCCCGAAAGAGCTGGCGGCCTTCTCGCCCATCAAAACCACATGCAACGCAAAGGATCTAGCATCGTCTATGTGTATCCCAAGGATCTTGTATTTTATTTTTGTATTTATTGATATAATCGCGATGTTTCATAGTGACAGAGAAATCGACGGGGAACACCGGACAGCAGCCGCGCCGAGTGATGGCGGTACCACCAATCGGATTGCAATCGGCTACAGGCAGCAGTGGCACCGGTCGGAAATCTAATGACAACAGAATTTGGTCCCTAGTTCCCGGTAGTACTACTAGTTCTGGTCATGGTTGAGACCAAACTAACGGTGGAACAAAAGGTGCTAAGAATATTCGGGCTACGGATCGCTACCACCGATTTGGCCTGGCTGCGTATAACAGACGAATGCTCACACTAGATAACCACTTGGTTGAGCTGGAGGTGGAAGTGGGAGAAATTTGATAGCACGTTCTGGGGCTACGTGAAGCCAGAAGACAAGGTGAGGACACCATAACTCTGCCATTAGGTCACCTATTCTACTTCAGGGAAGATGACACTCCATCAATGGCGGCGTGGGATTCCTCGTCAATAAGACCCTCGTAGGCAACATCGACGAAATCTCTAGTGTGTCGAGTAGGGTGGCGTATCTTATACTTTAACTTTCTAGGAGGTATAGCGTCAAAATGACACAAGTATACGCACCAACACATTCCAATGATGACGTGGAGGCAACTTATGAGGATGTCTCAAAGGCCTTACATAACACCAGTAAGGCCCACTTCAGTATTTTTATGGGGTGCTTTAATGCCAAGGTGGGTATATGAAATGGTGGCGAATCGAGTCTGGGACCACATGGAGTAGGAAGTTGAAATTGCAGGGGGCAAATGCTGGTCAACTTACTCGAGAAAGGGAGCCTCTTCTTGATACGATTTGTGACTCTTTTGGTTGTGTCTTGCAATAAGGCTTTACTTACTTATTTAACTTTACAAAATCTTTACTATGATCAAAACTATCTTAGCTTACTCTACCATAAATAAAGAGGATGAATCTGGATCATATATGCTGATCCCTCGGGATAGCGCCGAGGCGTAATCGCTCTTAAATATTTACTAACTAATTTATTACACAACGTAATTGCTGTCTTTCCTGTCTTCCGTCTAGTAAGAGGTAGAGTCATGCATTGCAGCCAATTTGGGCCGACTCGACTGGGAACTTATCTCTCAGGCACACGATACCACTGAAGAGTGACAGCTATGCTGTCACACTTTCTGTGGTTTGTGAATGTTCCATTGAAGGAAATATTGTTATATTTCCACCAAAGGAGTCACAAACAGCACATCCGCATAAAAACCAGCGGATGTTAGTAGTCCACCATAAAGCAGAATGTTTATTTGGTTCACATTTATTTTTTATAGTGTAGAAGGGGTAAACCAGCAATCGGAGAATTTGCACGGCTACCGAAGCCCATAGACATCCACATTATTGTCATACAGATGCTAATGTATTTGAGTATAAAGTATGTTGTAGTCATGCTTTGCCTTCCGTTTCACCTCCCCTCCAATAGGCCACCGGCTACTCAAAAACCGTAAGAAAGCAATGCTGTCATATTGTCACTTTACAGGATTGTCATATGAACGAGTGTTATAACCGCGCTCGTGCTGGCCCATTTTGGCTGAAAAAATCCTAATTTAGTTAAGTTAGTTTCACGACTAAGGCAGTAAGACAAATATGTTACCACCGTGATATGTGGCACTTGGTTTTCTATCTCTACTCTATTATACCGGAGTGAAGATATGTTGTTGTTGTTGTTGTCTTGAAATCCGAAGAGGAAAATGTTCTTACTCTCCACGTTTCTGAAGTTGTACTCCTTTTGGCGCTTGCGGGCAAAATGATGAGAGTAAATTTTTACTATGTATACTGTAATCAACAATTTAGTTTAAAAAATACAATAATGCGTTGTAACTGTAAATGTATTAATACATCGAAAGTACCTAACGTTTACCTTTTTTTAATTGCTAATGTCGTTATTTGTACAAACGTAGAATAAGGCTAAGAATTTTTTTGAAAGATTTTGATCTTGTTACATCAAAGAAGTCCAACTTCCAATACATATATATAAGTATGCATATACATTTCTCCCTTTGTTACCGTCTAACATTGAAAGATAAAAATATGTGAGCCAAAGGTTGATCTCCACCTGCTAGCACCATATGCCTGCTATTACTAGTAAGTATGATGTCAATATCACTTATATTTTAATGGTAGCTTCGTACAACTACCATTAAAATATAAGTGATATTTTTTATTTTTTTATTTAGCTCAAATATGCGGTGACTGGTGTCAAGACATATAGTAGTTATACAGCTAGTTGTGTGAGCCCCGTACTTTGCGAGGTGGACCCGTCAATTACACCAAACGAACTATTAATGCATCAGTATTCAAAAATTGAAAATGCTTAGTGTATTTTAAATACTTTCAGTATAGTGGTATTATTACCTTTAGTGACGTTCTAATTTAACTATCGCTAATTCTCTTTCGTTATTACACGCCTCAATACGTGACAGGTAAGTTGTGCTTTGTGCTGTACAGGTACTATTTTAGTCTAAAGCAGTTCCATGTTGGATAGGAGAAGGAAGTGCCATGCATGGTGCATGACACTACATTCTCCTATGCAATGAAATTGGGCCGGCAGGACCGCGGGTACCTCACACTTGATACCGCCGTAAAGTGACACCTACGGTGTCGCGTTTCGTGCGGCTTGTGAGTAGCTATTGGCCTATTTGGGGGGAGGTGAAAAGGAGGATAATTACGCCGATGATCATGGGCGTCGTTAGTCATCGAAGGGCTCCGATGTCTAGTTTGCCCCCCTGTGCCATAAGGAAAAAGAATTCACTGAATTTATTTGGTTTTCTTGCAAGCACCGCTTGCTTGACCTAACAATATAGGATCGATTGTTGCAACGTCTTTCCTGTTAGTCCAACCTGAACGCAATGTGACAATGTCATCTCTTACTTCTACAAAGACTGTACATGATTTTAATATTACGTACACAAAGCCCATTTAGCACCAATATATGGTAGCTGCTGACAAGACATGTGGTAATTACTGGTAGTTCGCAACTAGTCGTATTTGCTTCGAACTTTGTGAGGCCCGACGTCAATTACTGCACCAAACTACCTCAAAACTTGAAAGCGTTTAGATGGTTGAGCTTCAAACTCTTTCTGATTTAGTGGTATTCATTTTACTGCTCACAAACCAAAACCAATTGGACGAGTCCGAAAGGCACACAATTAGATTTTAAATTTGTAAGACAGTATTCTATATTTGATAAGTTGTGTGTACAATCAATGTAGATACGTGCGCGGGCGTGTATTCGTGCGTGCTTGCGTGCACCCACAAATGCAGATACGTTGTTCTCCTTCACCACCCAAGTATACCACTAGTTCTTTATAGAACTGAATAGACTACCCACGCCCATGAACATCCACATAATTGCAACGCCGATGTGTTGCACTCCTTCCTGTCCCAATGGGCCACCATCTACTCATGTCACTGAAGAGGTCACTTTACGGCGGTATTTCGTGCACGAGAGGTGCCTGTCGTTCCGGCCCAGTTCCGTCGCATAGGAGGGTGTAGTGACATGCACCGTGCATGGCTCTACCTCCTCCTATGCAGCATGTCGCTACCTCTTCCTAATATTCACCAATTAGTCGTGACATATATTTCAAACAGCGTACTTAGGATATAGACTGGTAGTCAATGACTGTCATAGTCAGGTCCCATCAATGTAAGCCATTAAAAAGTAATACTCTAATTTTTGTACATTATTATGCACTGTCATATAATATTACTCATAGTTTCAAATTCCTAAACATAACTTGACCTAAAATACAATTACCAATAAATAATTCAATCAACCAAGCCTTATTCATCGACGCACAATTAACATACTACATAACTCAACCACAAAAGGCCGAAATATTTATCAGAGCATCGAAAATATTGTACAATAGAGGAAAAATAATAAATACACATTTCCCCACTCCCAGCGGTGATCTAAAGCCACCAATAAAGTCGGATGGGGCATCAATCAGACTGCGAACAACGAACAATACACCAGAACTATTCCCCTTTTGTTCGTAGAACAAAAAAAGTGTATGAAGGGCCTTCGTTGCTATCTCTACGTACGTACGAGAGAGGAATGAAATGTATTTAATAATGAACAAACAGATTGTCACGATGCTGTGAAAGCTGGGAGGGTCCGCATAAAAATGCAATACGATATATTTGTGTATATGTGTCAGGTATATGTGTGCTTTGTACATATTTTTCGCACTGATAAAGCATGGCAAAATTTAGAACACGTTATCGGAGAACTTTTGCTAACTTTTTTTATGTTGCATTAGGAGGAAAGTGGACACTTGATAAATAACTTCCAATATATCTATACTTATTATAAAACAGAGTCCCCAAAGCTGTGTTTCTGTACGTGCTTAATTTTTTCAAGATGTACTGAACGTATCTTCATGCGGTTTTGTCAAAGCAATTCTCGGTGAAGGTCTAAATGCATTTGTTAAGGATCTCTAGTTTATATATATATGTTTAAAACAATACAAGAAACTTTGTTCATAATTCTTTTCATAGCTAGAGCCTCTCGGAACCAGAGCACATATAGATGCGTTGTTCATCTTTACCTAATCTATCCGTAGGCTATGCAGACACTAACAACCCCATAACCCGAGGTTGTGTGAGCTAATAGTATTCCCCTAATCATGTCGATGAATATAATTACCACAATGTACAATCTGCGCTACATCTTAAAGAAAAGTCCCATTTATCTCCTTGTTAATTATGATTTCCTGGTAATGAAAGTCATTGTGTTGCTATCGCTACTCCGGGACCAGAATGTATAATTTCCTTTATTTATGAGCTCCCGTGGGATTGTACTGCTAACAATTTGTTTGTCTTCATATATGGTCATTGTATCCGCAAATTTCTACGATCCTTGTACTTTGAGTAAACAAAGCGCTGCGCTTGCGGGCACTGAGCCCGTTTTGAGCTAGGCCTAACAAGTTAAGCCTAACATTATGAGCGTACATAATAAATATGAATATTTTATGACTCTATGTTTAGAACATAGACCTATAAATTTTGTATGGACTATGTAAGGTGTCTATGAAATGTCTGTCAAGTACCACTAGGAGTATGACAACATTAAAAAAATAACAAACTTTATAAATTAAACGCATCATCACATAGGATTAAACGGATGACAAATAAAAAACTTAACTTCGCGTACACCTGTAGTTATTTTGTAGCATTGAACTACAAATAAAAGTTTTTAATTACCTTTTTTTTCAGTGATATTTTTATATCACGACTCTAAAATATCATGACTCTAGGTCGGTTGCAAGTACTCTAAATATCGGATCTTCGTACGATCACCATAATAGAATAAATTGAAGAAAAAAAAATTACAATAAAGTTACATACACTATTACAAATTAACATTATACTTGAGTATCCACTTAAGGTATTCATTATACTTAGTCTAAATAATATTACAATTATGATATACGTAAATATTATTACAAGTAAAAATAAGAGAATATTACATTCGAATTTGTAATGGGTCATATTTAAACGATTGTTCATTGTGTCTGTCATTTTGCGTCAATACATTGTACAATATTTTGGGATATTAAAATGTAGTGCGGTGATAAATAGGATGATATTGCATTATGCAACATAGGTATTGAGCATAATGTAATTTCTAAAATTGCATTGGTATTAGCATACGAAATACACTTGGTATCAGACAAGTGTTGGTATACCGGAATGTTAACGGGGTACGATGAGATTTCCTCCGTTGGTGACAGAGAAATATATATTTGTCCACGTAGTGCTCGTACAAAAAAGGGGATCAAAGCAGTAAGGGAGAGAATTCTAAGAAATCCTGTCCGAAGCAAAATATTTTATCTCGGAAATGAAGATAGCACCTAGAAACATGGTGCATATTTTAAGAGATGACTTAAGTCTTGCAGCCTATAGGAGAAGCACTGGTCATTTCTTAAGTGATAAATTAAAGATGAATAGGGTGGTCAAAATTGGTACAGTTACTGAATCAGTACGCAAAGGGCGGTCACAGGAAAATTTTGTTTACGGGTGAGAATTGTTTAAAATTGAGCAACATATTATTTACAAACACAACAACCGTATTTATGCTCAAAGCTCCAAGGAGGTGTCCCAATTAGTCAAAAGAATACAACGTGGACATTATCCGACTTCAGTGATGGTTTAGTGGGGTGTTAGCTATGAAGGAGCGACTGAGCCATATTTTTGTGTAAAAGGTATCGAAACATCCGCACAAGTGTATCAAGATAACATGGTGAAAGATTTCCCCATGAAAAGAGTGCGCGCTTCTATTGAGAACTGGCCTCAACGATTAAGGGACTGTTTTGCAGACAATAGATACCACTCATCAATAAGCTTTTTATATTCTTTTATTGTTTTATATTGGCGTATTATACTAACACACTGTTAAAGCTATATTATTTTTTGCAATTTTTTCGTTACAATATTTATGGCATACATAATTTAGAATAAGGCAGTAGTCCAATAAAATTACTATCTCTACTTACTTAAATTTATTAAAGTTTTTGTAGTTAAAGCCAAAATATGCGGATTGACATCTGTATCTTTGGATTACGTTGACTTAGAAGTATGATTTCGTTGCGTACCCCAAGGTATAGTTGACATTAGTATTTGTCATTAATATCAGTCTGATCCAGGAATTCCTATATGACCGATGCGATTGGAGAAATGTCACTCGAAGTCAAAACCCACTGGTGTGATAGAAGTGCATTCATGTTTCATGAGTTTGTAATAGTTAGGACGATTCAACAGTTTTATTGCAATACTCGTATATTTTTGAACATTTGTATAGCATAGCGTAAATTCAATGATATACTAGCATTTTTGGAGGCGCGTTTTCAAGTTTCAAGTTCAAGTTTTTACGGATGGTCCATCTATTACAGATCTCATTAAAAGTACATAAACAATACAATTTTGTAAGAAGTAGTGTCATGCTGCATAGCAGGAGGTATATCCACGCATGGTGCATGACACTATATGCTTCTATGCAACGGAATTGGGTCGGCACGACCGGGGATGTGCCTCTCGCTCACTTGATACCACCATAAAGTCACACCTAGGGTGTCGCGTTCCGTGCGGTTTGTGAGTAGCCGGTGCCCCATGGGGGGGGTGTGATTGGGACGAAAAGGAGGGCAACGCATCGGCATAATTATGCTGATGTTCATGGGCGTCGGTAGCCACTGAAAAGCTTCGGTAGCTCGTCTGTCCCCTTATGCTATAAAAAAAAAACAAGCAAAGATACCTTGACTTTAAAGAAATTCTAAATTTCTGCTGTTATAAATAGCATACATATTTTTTCGCGTAAACCGATCAACACTATATACAACATGCGTACATAATCTACAACTCCACGCGAAAAAAGTCCCACAAGCAGCATTAACGCGGCTGGCGACAGCCTAACGAGCGGTACGTGTTTCTAATCGTTTCTTATGTGATCGAGGACCTCCCCTGGGTCCCCCTAGTCCCTGAGAGACCCTATCTAATTACGCGATGGGTAAACTTACAAAAATTTACTCCGCCATCTGACCTTTATAGGGGTGATATAATGCTTCCCATAATATGATATTTAGTGGCTTGGTAATCTAAATTTTGCTTTAAACATAGGAGAATAGGTTCATTCTATATATATAATAATATGCAGTTGTAAAGTTTTATGTGACGAGAGAAAGAAAGACACCTTATATTAAGTTGGAAAGTCGACGTTAGTTGAGAATGGCGTGCGTAAGAACACTCAGTCTTGCATTGAATCATTAAATAATAATAATGATTCATATATTATGGACAAGCAGTAAACGTTATCAATTTAAAACGACTCATGGTCGCAAGCGAAGGTTTCCGTATCATTATCTATAGTAAATTTGTTGTATGTGAATAGATAATAAATTCTTAAACTTTGATATTTATCGTTAGAGCGACAACACAAATATGTTTCAACACGAGCTACCACGGTTCATTATGTATAATATGGTGACAGACAGATGGACAGCGGAATCTTAGTAATTGGGTCCTGTTTGTACCGTTTTGTCATGGAAATTATGGAACAAAAAACAACAACAAAAATATCTGTGCACTACTTACACCACTAAAAACACTCAAATGGGCCATTTTTAAATATATTGGAACGAAATAAAACCACTTAACATTTTGATGTCTTAAGTTTACACAAATGTTATTTATTACAATGAAACTAAGTTTTACGGATTTCATCGCGGTTTATTTAATTATTTAATTAACCCGACTTTTCAGAAGCTTCACAGCAAACATGGTCACGGGTGCACTTTATATTTATTTATTAAATCAACATTGGTATAGCCTGAATGTATAACAAACATGCCTGAACATTAATCGAAGTTCAACAAGCATGCATTCTCTAAATATTCACAGGACCACGCTCTAGAGCCTTGCTAAGCTTTTGTATTGATTTTCGATCAGCAACATCTCATTTGTATGAGATGCTTGCTGTGGTCAAATCATCATTTTGCCTGCTTTGTTCAAGTCATCATCACATTTATATGAAATACCTACTTTGTTCAAATCATCATCACATTTATATGAAATACTTACTGTGTTCAAATCATCACCTCATTTATATGAAATACCTGCCTTCTTCAAATCATCATCTCACTTATTTCAGATGCCTATTGCATTCAAATCATCACCTCGTTTATATGAAATACCTGCCTTCTTCAAATCATCATCTCACTTATTTCAGATGCCTATTGCATTCAAATCATCACCTCATTTATATGAAATACCTGCCTTCTTCAAATCATCATCTCACTTATTTCAGATGCCTATTGCATTCAAATCATCACCTTGTTTATATGAAATACCCTCTTTGCTCGAATCATCATCGCATTTATATGAGATACCTGCTTTGTTCAAATCATCACCTCATCTATATGAGATGCCTGCCTTGTCCGAATCATGATTTCGCTTACATAAGATGCTTGCTTTGTTCAAATCATCATCTCACTTATTTGAGATGCCTGCTGTATACAAATCATCACCTCATTTATATGAGATACCTGCTTTGTTCAAGTGATCAGCTCACTTATTTGAGATGCCTGCTGTATTGAGATGCCTGCTGTATTGAAATCCTCACCTTATTTATATGAGATACCTGCTTTCAAATCATCACCTCATTTGTACGATATGCTTGCTTTGTTCAAATCATAATTTCATTTATATTAGATGCTGTCTGCTTGTTTTGCTAAGGGCCTTGATGAATTGGGCCGGTCCGACATGATATACCTCTCACTCACATGATACCGCTTTAAAAACTTATATATATATATATATATATATATATATATATATATTTGTACAGTTGAGTAGCCGGTGGCCCTTAGACGAATGGATAAAGGTGCGTTGCTCACACAACTCCATTTGTGGATGCTGCCGGACGTCGATAATCACAAAATGGCTGCAATTCTCCATATATTACAGAAAAAATGCTTAGGTAGCCTTTACATCACATGAAGCGATGGCTACACATTTTGTGCACTTTGTTAGAGTACAGATGGCTCGTGAAGAGCACGCATTTTTGGAATGAGCTGGTGAATTCCTGACGAGACGAAAACGAGGCCAACGGAAGTTGAAAAGGAGGTATAATTTGGTGAAGATAAAAAGAGTGAGAGTTAAGTTTCGTACATTACTATTGGGACAAGCGAAAGAGACACGTGCACACATTCTCTCTCTCTCTCTCTCTCTCTCTCTCTCTCTCTCTCTCTCTCTCTCTCATGGCCAGTTACGTTTTATATAACTAAATTATTATTTTTTTGTCATGTGGTCTAAAGCACACTCGTATTGGCCTTCGGAGCTTTTGTTCCATCTATGTATTAACAGCCTTCCCCTCTCCCCTAGCTCATAACTCTTGGAAGTTTAATCAAGCAGTCCCGAGGTCACGATTTAATACTGTGCATTTAACGTCCAAATGTAACGGCGAGCAAATTATGCAATAAAACAATTTTTTCATAATTTACTTTATGACGACAGCAAACAAGGTTTTTACGAGTGTTGTAAGTGCCCCACAACGAAGATAACGTTTTAATTGATTTATATGCCAAACCTCTATAAATACTAGTGGAGACACGCACCTTCACTCGCGTACTCCGCCCCCAAAAACTCATCCATAGAGGTAGAGGTCCTTTGGTGGTTTCGTAATATTCGTTCTTAGCAGATGCCTGCATCCTAAAACCTACCTGCCAAACTTCAAATTTTATGTTTTATAGTTTCTGAGATGTCATGATTAATCAGTGGCTGTAAATTTCAAGTTTATATGTGTTATAGTTTCTGAGATGTCGTGATTAGTCAGCGACTGCAAATTTCAAGTTTTTATGTGTTATAGTTTCTGAGATGTCATGATTAAACAGTGACTGCAGATTTCAAGTTTTTGTGTGTTATAGTTTCTGAGATGTTATGATTAATCAGTGACTGGTAATTCGGTTTTATATATTGATTACTCTCGTAATATATAATAGAGGGGCAAACGAACAATTGGCGTTGATTATCTCCGCCCCGTAACATCCACATATCAGATCGATGTCTTGGCCACCGTCATCGCTTTCCCCTCAATGAACCAATCATAAACGAAACACAGCATAATTGTAACTTTACGGCTGTGTGATGTGAGCGTGTACGGTCGCGCCCGACTGTTGGTCCGGGCTGTAACAGGTTGAAGTTCATGGATTTTAGACTACTGACTGGCTGACCGACTGACTGACTGACTGACTGGACTACTGCTCCTAGCTCCCGCGACGATCGGGATTCTTACAAGCAGCATCAACAGTGGCAGCACAGCCTTTAAATGAATCACTCTTTGCACTAATCAAATATACCGTCGGTTCAATTCTAGACAATTCGCGAAACAAACTCAGCATCAAATAAAAAGCCGAAAGTGTATTTAATTATAAAAAACAGACAGACAACATATAAAGAAAAGAAATACTTCAACAAAAAGAAGTTATAAGTAACTTAATTAGCGATAAGGGCATGTACACACTGGACATTTTGTAGCTTGTTTAATTTAGGGATACCTGCATCCATTTGATTATTTTTATAATAAGAGGGGAAGAAATGATAAATCAAAGCCTACACAAGCCCATAGTCATTAAAGTTCCAGATTCGTTGCCTCCCTTCACCCCAATGATCTCTACTCAAAAACTACACGAAGAGCGACAGTATAGTTATCACTTTTAAGGTACTATGTGAGCGAGAAGTACCACCGCGATCATCTGCAATACCATGCAGATAACACTTGTGTTAAGGCACTCCATCTCACTAGATATTAGTAGCGGATCTAGCCAAGTGATAATCAGAGATCTGTTTCTGAAACAAAGCAAAGAATATTTGTAGATTAAATAAAATTGTACCCATTGATTTTGGCTTACATAGATGACAGTTTGGTAATGCACATTTCAAGAATAAAAAAACTGGGACACTTCCCACCGGTTCCTTTCATAGCTTTTACAACAGCCAAGAGCGAGTCGTGTGCCTAATCAGCACAGAGTTCAGAGTTGAGCGATAAGCTCAAACCAAAAGCCAAACATAAATACTAAATTTGACTTCGGATACAAATCCTCGGCTAATCAAACAGTTTTGTGAAAAAATATTTCTTTTTTTTTCAGATTTGGATATGATTTCCATAGAATTAATTGTCGAGTAAAATAAAATTGGTCGATTATCAGGTACTTGCAAACTTATAAAGCCAATTTAAGTATGAAAGTCTCCTTTTTAAATTCGTTATATAATTATATATTATATTTATATCCTACATAAGTGATATTACAAAGAGAAAACATTTGATTGTTAGCATTGGATAGGCTCCGACTTACTGGACATATTTGAAGAATTATTTTACCATCAGCATCCTATATTATCAGTGATGAACATATGATATATAACATTTACTAAAGTATGAAAGAATATCAGTCTAAATCTTTGTTTAGACAACTGGCTGTCCCGAAATTATTGACAACTAGCTGTCCCGACAGACGTTGTTCTGTCATTAATTTAATTTGTTGTCGTTGTAACGTGTAACGTTTACTAGGCCGAAAGTATGATACATATTTTTTATGTTTTTGTAGTTCAGTGAATTTTTGGTATGTTTCGTGAAATACCAGTGTGGGGCCGGGACGGACTCCTAGGGTAGTATAAAATCTGTGGCATTAGTTTTATTCATCCGAAAACGTACTACAAGTAACCAAAACTTAACATAAAATAATTTTATCTTAGTACTTTATCGGCGTGATTAACGTAGAATTTATTTTTCTTAACGGGCTTAGACCTGTAATGTTCTATATGGCTATAGATAAAATATATCTATGTACTGGTAGTACATAGATATAGCCAAGATACAACTTGGACAGATAGATAATATTAGATCTCCGTTGAAATTGCAAGTATGCTCTGTTGTCGTCCTGGGTTCGATCGCAGAGACCATGCAACGTGTGACAGTATTCAAATTGCAGCTACAGTGTTAAATCAGTGTCAGTCGATCATTAGACGGCTTTACAGCTCATTTGTCCTTATACTATTAGAAGAGAGAGAAGACGCACCGCGTTGCCGGCGTGATGTGAAGCGAGTTCCAAGTTTTTATCCACCCAAAAAGTGAAGCTTTCTTCTCGCACTTCACATTTCTTATTTCCATATATGTGTTCTCCGTCTATCTCTTTCTTTCTATCTCTCTCTACAATGTTTTTATATTAAGCAATATTCCCAACATCAATCAGAAACTACGACCCATAATAGCTCGTCTTCTTAAGCCTTATAATGAGAGCTCTTCAAATCTGAGCTGTGAATAAATATTAAATGTTCTCATCGGAATGTTATATGCGATTAGCCACATTGTTTTATTTGAACTAAGGTTAAATTAATTCACCGTTACCCTGGAACTAAGTTTCCTACGGCTATACATTTGGGAAATCAAAGCGACGCACACATTCATAAAACCGCCCTTATTCGGATCGAGTCACGGGCTGAAGCGATTTTGCAGTTTTGAAAACTTGAAAGCGATTCTTGTTGTGCCTGAACAGGGTTTATCGTGATATAATAAAGATCATGATGTTCTGTTTCACAAATTTGTGAGAGGTAAGGACCACTTAAGCAAAATACGTCCTTACAGATAGATCCACATAACAAGAGTTGATGGCCTGATTTGGCAAATACTTGCAAAATAAAAAAAAATAGTACAAAATAATAAAGTGTTAAGTCCGAAAATCGGTAAATTATAATGAGATCACTAAATCGAAATCGGAGGCAATTTTCGCTCGGAAACGAGTATTTCAGCTGCTGTGCGGTACGGTACAGCACAAACTTTTTTTTATAGGACAAGGGGACAAAAGACAGGAAGATGTTCTAATTACGATTACCGACGTCCATTAATATCACCATTATTAATGTGCCATTGCGTTACCTTCCTTTTCTCCTTACTTTTTTTTTGTAACACACAAACCGTACGAAACACGTCACCGAACATGTACGGTCACTTTACGCCGGCATCATGTGAGCAAGATGCTCCCCGGTCGTGCCGGCCCAATTACGTTGCAATGCAGCATGGCACTGCCTCTTACGGAAGCTTACTAAACTATCCGCATTCTCCTACTCCTTGTACCACCGGCACCCACACAGAAGCGGTGACCGCTGTAGATTATTCAGCACCAAGTTGGTACTGAGGCAGCGGGCGCCATCTTCGCAGTGTTTATCGCTAAAACCCCGACAAGTTCCACTATAGTTCCACTATAGTTCCACTATAGTTCCACTTAGTTCCGACCGAGCGGGCTCTGCAACTGGCACAATACTACACTATCAGTTCCGTACTATTACTTCTGTACTAGTAAATCATTGAGCAATTAAGACCCTTTCACACGTTTCGGTGTTTCGCACTGTTTATCGCTAAAACCCTGACAAGTTCCACTATAGTTCCACTTAGTTCCGACCGAGCGGGCACTGCAACCGGCACAACTCTACACTATCAGTTTTGTACTATTACTTCTGTACTAGTAAATCATTGGGCAATTAAGACCCTTTCAAACGTTTCGGCGCTTCGCACTGTTTATCTCTAAAACCCTGACAAGTTCCGCTATAGTTCCACTTAGTTCCGACCGAGCGGGCTCTGCAACCTGCACAAGTCTACACTATCAGTTCTGTACTATTACTTCTGTACTAGTAAATCATTGGGCAATTAAGACCCTTTCACACGTTTCGGCGGCCATCTTTGATACTACCTAACTAAGCTATGTTATCATGCGCAAGTGAATGTGTAGTCTCATCTATTTCCTATCTTTCTTCGATAAGACGGCTGATGTTACAATTTATAGTATTCCAATAACACTCTTGGTCCCACCCGGGATTTGGACCTGGTATCTTACGTTCTGCGGCTAAATGCTTACCACTAGAACACGAGGTAATTTGTATAGTAACGCTGTTTCATATTCCTTATGAACAGGCATGTAGTCAAAATTAAATATTTTATATATAATAATATATGAAACAAAGTATAATATAAAACAAAGTGCCAGATGCTATCCTGTCTGTATATTATTAATTTTATCAACACGTACTAAACCGATTTTCATGCTGTCTTTACATATGGATATAGCGATTTCCGGGAAGGGCAGGTTTTAGTGCATTATTTTTTAAAGTAACCAGTCGACAAATATTAACCACGGACTAAGCCAGGGCGGGTCGCCAGTAATAATATAAAACAATATATGTATATCTGAAAAATTTCGTAACAGCTCGGAAATGCAATGAATTGATGTCATAAAGTTAGTAGACTTCAATCACATTTTCTCAATACCATCCGGACTAAAATACTTGACTTTGAGATACAGAGAGGTTTAGTAAGAGGTAGTGCCATGCTACATGGTGCATGACACTACTTCTACCTATGCCACGGAATTGGGCCGGCACGACCGGGCAGGTACCTCTCGCTCACATAGTACCGCCGTAAAGTGACATCTTCAGTGTAGCGTTTAGTGCGGTTTGTGAGTGGCTCGCCGAGGGCCCATTAGATGGGGGCGGGTGAAGGAGGGCAACGCATCGGTATAGTAACTATGTGGATGTTCATGTGCGTCGGAAGTCGTAGAAAGTTCCGATTACAAATACTACATACAAATATACAAAAATATACAAATAATACATTACAGCAGCACGAGCCGGCACTACTTTATATTGCCGCAAAATGACAGCTTCGGTATCGCGTTCCGTGCGGTTTGTATGTTGCCGGTGGCCCATTGGAAGGGAGCAGGAAAGGATGGCAACACATCGGCATTAGTAATTATGCAGATGTTAAGGGACATCTGTAGTCATTAAGAGGCACCGATCGGAGAGGCACCGATAAGGTCGGTTAACCACCACCCCGTCCCCCGTCCCCCCGTCCCATACACTATAAAAAATAAATACTAGAACAAATCTCTAGATAAATAAAAGATACAAAACAATTAAAACATCTCTCTTATAATTCAAACAGCTATAAAAACTATTCAATTAAAAGTATACGAAAAACGCAGATATATTCAAAAACACTCCACAGGTCCCACGACTGTTGTTTTAGGTTAGTCCAATTTAAATATATTTATTTTTAATTAATCATTCAATTTGGTTTGTTTTTCATTAATTATCTCGTATTTATAGTGCGCGCCGAAATTTGGAATTTGTTAAATGACCCCTGCTCTGACACATCATGAATTTCTCTCTTTAAAAAGGTGTGGCCCCCCCACTGCACTGCTGCAAAAAAATAAAGTATGATGGCAAACGAGGAGTCTTTAAAGAAATATATACACAAAGACAGCCCTCTTTTTGAGTCTTGAGCTGAATACATTCTGACCTTCGGCTGATACAAACCCAAGGAACACTCGACGCCATATTGCAAGAGCCGCTACATTAGGTGACAGTACTGCGAGAAACTGGATCCTTTACCGCCCTGCGACAGAGTATCCATGGCCGACAATCGTTAACACTCCAAACTAGTCCCTACCTCGCTCAATATAAGAGCTATTTTACATAGATATCCTTATACAAACTGGAACCCAGTAATCTCTTAACTGTCAGACTTAACCGTTAAGTAATAGAACAGTTAAATATTTAGTGAGCTAGCCATTAGTTTAATTAAAGCCCATCTCTTACGTGTAGTTAAGTTTTTTTATGTAGTATACAATTTTAAAGGTTTTAAATTTCATTGTTTCCATCCGACAAACAGTTAATTTTAGCCGCCAATTTTTTCATAAGTTAACGCTATGTTATTCACATATAAGCTGAGTTAGTGGTTTCTTCCGCGTATAAATCCAATTACCACAGGAAGCATTCCTTTTTTGAGATAGAAAGTAAAATCATATTATTCTATGTCTCTACATACCTGTGCCATTTAAATTTATCTTACAAATACGTTTCGGTTAACTGTAGTGCGATTTCGCTATCGCACGAATAAAACTTATTTCTCGGATTTTACAGCGTTGCCATACTTCGTGAAATATCCTTGTAGGTATAGATATTTCACGAAATATGGCAAAAATCATTTACAAATATATAAAAATTAAGAATGTTAATTTCGGCCTTGTAAACATTACACGTTACAGTGGCAACTAATGAAATGTATGGCAAAAAAACGTCGAGACAGCTATTAGTCAATAATTTCTGCAGCTAAATAAGGATATAGTTTGATAGTTTCTATAAATTTTTGGTTACGTAATCGAAGTATCATCAAAACGTTTTATAAAATGTTATATAATCTATGTCATGACTGATAATGAAGATTCTAGTGTCAAGGCCAAATGTTTTTTGAAAGTGGTCCTATTCTGTTTGTGAGTTGTCAGTGGCACAGGGGATGAAAGCAATTCGAATTAATGAAGAAAAAACATAAAAAAACATAAAAAATACACGAGTCTGTCTTCCCTAATCAATGAATACAGACTGCATGAAAATCCGTTCAGTAGATTTTGAGAAAAATGATCACATACGGAGCGACAGCTTTGCGGGATTTCTGATGGACCTTACCTGACAGAAGCCATAATGTACAACTCTTTGGTTTACCAATAATACGCGTATCAAAGGTGATTAAGCGCTCTGCAGACTGAAACTAACATTAAATATCTGCGTACGTTGATGCTAACAGTATCGACCTCAATTTCTCTTTGACGTCGACGGTGAGGCCTCTCGCTTGCTTCTCACTCACTTATTCATGCGACATATATGCCTATTCTGTGATTTAGCTCTACTTTAAAACGATATCGCTTTATTTTAATATACTGGCATGACCTGAAGGTTTCACACGCGTAAATCTGGTCCTAATAGTCGAAGCGTCATGACCTACCTTCATTGATAAATGGACTGTTAAAAACCATATTTTTTTTCTATTCCGAATAAGAACTACTGGTTCTTGTGCTTAGCGCGTTCAAAGAAACAAATTCTTCAGTTATATATTATTATACATACACATACATACATTGGATAAACAGATAATGTTTTCCATCGACTTTGAAACTTTGAAATGAGCTATTCGTCAATGACACGTATTCACATTAAGAAATTTTCTAGATCGTTCTTTATTAATAGAGAGAGAAGCAAGGAAAAAAAAGCATCCTGTCACTGTCGTCGCTTTGTTTTACTTCTATCTGAAATATTTTATTTTATGTTATATAATCTGGCATGAATTAATACTATCAAGCCAGCTCAATGAGATCCTAACTATGCTTTGCACCCAGCAAAGCATTCAGATAACAAAACGCTTAGCGGGATGGCTATAGTCGCTATTTCTCATTCGCCACCCTATAAGTGTAATAAAATAGTGAAACGGAGGTAACTAGAAACGATAATGTGAAAATTGCTCCCTAAACCCCCCCTCCCCCTTTACTCAAAGAATAGTTAAACGTTCGATAGATACTTCTCACTTTAACAGCAACCTGGTAACTCTAACTGATAGTGCCGACGCTATTCGGCTGCAAAGTAGCAGGGCACTGCGTCCTACTAAGATCTTTCTTAGCTTTAGTTTAAGTTGTTCGTTTACTAAGAAGTTTTGCAAGCATTTTTTTGTTGAATAATTCAATGCACAATCTTCTACTAGGAGCTTGTCTACCCCCAGACATAGACAGTATTTTAGTACCTTACTACAGAGTAAGGTACTAATATACTGTCTATGTCTGGTTATTGTATAGACAATAACTTGCGATATCGAAGACAACTCGATCGCAATACGAGATGTGTTCCGGAATAAATCAGTTGTTTCGATCTTCAACCTGTCAAGAATATCTGACAATCGACATACAATTAAGCGTATCACACTAAAGCAGTATTATCTAAAATCTATGGTAATGTTATAGTATACCACAGTTTATAGTGTTTGTGTAACTCCGGTAGGCAGCGCTCGGTTCTCTTTACTGACTCCATTATGAAACTATCCTGGAATATGTGCATGTGTGTATGTGTGTGTGTGTGTGTGTGTGTGTGTGTGTGTGTGTGTGTGTGTGTGTGTGTGTGTGTGTGTGTGTGTGTGTGTGTGTGTGTATAAGTGTGTGTGTGTGTGTGTGTGTGCGTGCGTGCTTGCGTGCTTGCGTGCGTGCGTTCATGCGTGTGTGTGTGTGTGTGTGTGTATTTGCTTTATGCAACTAATTTAATATGTCAAAATACTTAAACAATTCATACTTTATGTATATGATCAATTTTCTCATAATCTACTGAACGGGTTTTCATGCAGTTTTCATCAATACCTGAGAAAGGATTCAATGTATAATTTATTACCCGAAAAGTCTGGACCCTATTATTCATGGGCCAAGATGGGGCAGATCGCTAGTAAAAATATACATATATTGAGTAGTCGGATTTCATTATTTTTCAATGTACCAATTTTTAATTAAAAGTTTTACAAAACACAAGGACACGAACGCAAAAATTCTGTAGCAATTGAACAATCAAAAAATATAAATAAAGGAATCGTGTGTTTTAGTAAATGATAGTGTCATAGTGCTGAACGAGCTAGCATGATCGACGAGGTACTCGTCGCTTACATGTTAACACCATAAAATGACAGCTTTGGTGTCGCTTCGTGACGTCGTAAGGGTAGAAGGAAGGCAGCACATCAGCATGACAATTATGTGGATGTCGAAGCCAGACATATCGGCTGCTCGTTTTTTTCCCTAATACTAAAAAAGTTTTAACTGTACGCAGGAGTTTAAAAAAGGCTTGCATCCATAATTGACACACGCTGTGTTTGATAAAAAGGTGACAACGTGTATAAGGCGGAAATAAATCCTCATAAGAGTGTTCCTAGCGCAACTGTGCGCGGATTTAAACCGTATAACAATGGTTATAGGGTCGAACGTTACATCATAACTGAGACAGCTCAGTCAGAATAATCTCATAGAATTCCAATGCGAATTAATATAAATAAGCACCATGATGTTGGAAGCTGTTTGCATCTTTTGTGTCGTAGTGATGTACTCGTATCTCAAGTCTGTTCAGGGTATCGATAGTTTTATAACGCAATGATAATCTCTTAGTGTGTCACATTCATCGTGCAGAATGGCTCTTTGTATTAGGGGTAAGTCTGAGGCTGCAAACGTAAAGAAACAATAGCTATGCGGACACGCTTCGTGTAGTTTGTGAGTTTCTAATGGTCCATTGGAGTGTAAGAGAGAAGAACAACAGATCTGCATAACAATTATGCGAGTTTCTACATTATAGTATGTGAGTAATCCCATTGGGTATTTCTGTATAATAAAAAGCAATCTTGCGTCACGATCGTCAAACGCGACCCCCTTTATTCATTCACGGTCAAGCTCTACAATGTTATACGACCCTAAATTGACAGCTATGCTGCCGCGCTTCCCGCAGTTTGTGATTTTCTAGTGGTCCATTAAAGGGGCGGACAAGATTAGAGCAACTTATCTGCATAACAAAGAAGAAAAACACATCTCCATAACAATTATGTGAATGTCTGTATCTCTTTTCTCATTATTTCCTATTCGCCGTCACCTCTCAATATCGACACTTTTGACACTTACAAATTTGGAGGAATTCGCAGTTGTCGTTGTAGAAGAGCTGACCTCAAGTATATATATATAGTACTTTCTACATGTCAAAGAGCGTACCTTTTAGCAAAAGCGTCGCCTAAGACAGGACGCAGGGCAGCTGCACCTCCTTAGAGCTAACTCTTGTTGTAAAAGTATATAACGTGTGCTCTTACCCCGCTCTCCCCCTTTTCGTTTTCCTCTGAGGCATCAGCTGGCGACATACTTTATTAATTGTTTTCATTTTCAGTTCAACTATTCCATGTTCAGGTGAACTATTATAAAAGAAAAAATATAATCTTTGAAAAATTGCAACATGAGTGTGTGAAATAATTCCTAAATTACGGATAATATGATGTATCCAAGTATACAGGACACCCGTGTCCTATTTAGATCGTGAAACTTTCAAATACATTGACGTGTTTATGTCGTAAAAATCTTTTTTACGGCGTGCGTGTACTTTTTCATTATCTATTTGAATAAACTGTGTTCGTATACGGATTAAAAAACAGATTTCACAGAAAACTTTCTCGAAGATATAACTTACAAAAACTTGTAATTGAAGCGATTTAGATTTTATTTTAGAAATGAAATAAAAAGAAATAAATGTATATTACTACTCTATACATTCTTTAATATTATATTAAATTAAGTAACTCTTTTATGAATGTAAGATTTATTCCAACAGCATATTTTGGTTCAATCGATTCTGTAACCCGGAATTTCACATCTCCGCTGAGCAATTTTGTCAAGAGACAAAGATGCTACCAGTAAAGAAAATAAGTCAATAATAAAAATATATGTCAACGATAGAGAAATCCCGTCTCATCCCTATACTTACGACTTAGCGCTAACTACCTCAGTACATCACTTACCTGTTAAACGGCCTCACTTACAAACAAAACTCACCTTTAACGCCTTGAAACAGGGCTCATTATAGCATTTACAAAAAAAGTCATTATTTTGTAAATTATAATCTTCTCTGTACTGTCTGAATTTGATCTCTAAATTATTGTGTTTTAAGTCTATATTTCCTTACATAAATGTTATACTTAATGAAGATATTTAAGACAAGTTTATTCATAAAAGATATTTTATATTCAGACCTCCAGTAGCTTAGCGGCAGGATCCACCGGACCTGAGCACCAAGTTCAAGTACTATTGATCTTTGAGGGGTGAATAATCAAGGGAGTGAAAGGGGCGGAAAATGAAACAACTGGACATAATTAGTGAAATATTAAATGTGGATATTGTGTAAGTAATTCCATTGGGCATTTCTGTGCAATAAAAAGCAAACTCGTGACACGGCAATCGTCATTATCAACCTACGTTCGTTTACAGTTGAAATTAGGCCTTTTTTTATGACGCAGGGGAATCCATTTACGGATGACAATTATGGGACTCGCCACACGGGGATGTAATACTGACTAAACTCCTGCGGGTGCATTTAATCTCGGCGAGGCCTCGGCGAAGCCAGACTCGGGGACTGTCTGGCTGCCCTTGAAAAGTCCCCACGACGACGGGTCTAAGCAGACCGGGACCACCCCAACACGACTAGAGTACAGAGGCACTATTGCTGGAGGCGAAAGCTGTGGCGCCTCCTTCGCACCTTCCATGGAATCTAGATCTTTTTTTTGACACGGAGAAACGCATTTATGCGCCTTCACCGGCTCTGGCTGAGGTCCAGTGGTGTGTGGGACTCGCGGCACATGATAGTGCCTAATCCCCACAAAAACCACTGCGAGTGCCGTCAGTGCCGCCCTTGGTAAGGTGCCCCGGAGCAACAAATAATCAGGGCACTTCGACGGCTAGTCAGCCGCTTAAGGGACCAACTCCACTTCCACAGATAAGATTGCCCCGCACTACAGGACAACCCCACCGACTTTGGGACAGTGCAATGAGCTGAGGTTCCTATACTCACCCCTTGCCCCGTGAGCAAAAGCGCCTCCTCCTGTTGCTCTTAGGCTGTTCCTCACCTCTTCTTATGAGAGGGGTACCGAGAGCGATTCTTCCTCCTGATCTTTAAGCCCCCTCTTCTTATAGGAAGGCTACAAATATCCCCCTCGGTTCACTTGGCTTCGCCTGGGCTTACCCCAGGCTACTACGCCCCACCGCCACGACAAGGCTTGAACCATGGTGGGCATGGAACCCAGGCCTCTATTAACGAATGCCAATCGCATAATAAGAGAGAGCCATCCCGTTAAGATAAGCTAAAAGATAGCAATGTTACGACCGAGGAGGTACCTGCCGCTCACATGATAATACCACGTTTCTTGCATTTTGCGAGCCTCCAATGACCTATAGGGGGAGAGCAGGGAAGGAGCGCAACATAATATATGCAATTTGATTACTTTACCATCGCATTAAACATGCCTTGTAATGAGTCGTAAATTATGAGGATACATAATATTAGCATAACAATTATGCGGATGTCTATGGACGTCGATAAACACTAACCACATGTACCGAAGAGCAGCTAGTCTTTACGTAATGAAGCGGCAGCTTCGTAAATATGGGAAAATGGGGTTTTATGATACAGAACCATGCACTCCAATACACGCACTTAATTGTTTTTTTTTTATTCCTTGCTTTCGTATTATGTGCGTTATAATTGTTTTACTAACCAAAAGGGAATTCTAAAGAATCCAGATAATTTCGTTTATTGAGAATCTTCTGTATCGATCCACAAGTATATCTTAGAATCGCAATTAAATGTGTTAAAACTATTATGATATTTATGTTTATTTATTGTGGACCTCATTATTTTAATCCTTACGGATTTATCTCATAATCCCCGAAATAAGGCCCCGTTCGCAAGAAATGTTTTGTGGCGGGTTAAGAATCGTTCAAATGGAACATATGGAAACCCATACGTTTGTTCATCCGACGCGACGTTGCAAGAAAGCGTCGTGTGGCTCCTTGAACGCATCGACACCTTTCTGGTCGTGCGAATGGGGGTATAAACTCAATGGTCTCTGACATTGGCAAATTCATGTGACACAAAATGTGCTTAGATTTTTTCTAACTTAAACTTTTAGTATTAAATTAAATGTCCAACAGATTTTTGAGGGTTTTGATTACTATATTCCGACTATATCCTGGTATAGTGGTACGTACGTACAGCTACAGGCATGAGGTCCCGGGTTCGAATACCAGTTCGGACCAAAAAAGAAGTGTTATAGGGATTTTTCAAATTCTAATAACAATCCGGAGTTATGAAGTAGTCGGTATTACCAGGCCGTCGGAAAGCACGCTAATCAGATGATTCTGCGCCTGATTTCATTCCGGTCGTGTCGGATTACCGTCCCATCGGAATAGAAGAAGGAGGGAACAGGGAGTACACTTGCCGCGCACACACTTCTGCACTATTATGTGCATGCGCATTTGGCTAGTCTCTATAGAGATGGCTGCCGTATCCGCTAGGAGGACACTCCTATCACGTCAGGCCGTTGGCATTCCATTTTAAATTGAAGACCTTTTATATGATCGCTTTGTAGTCCATCAGTCTATCCTCATTTTTTTCCGTCTGTCCGTCTGCCAAACTCTTTTTTATTTACGGTCAATATGCAGTTTATATGACACTGTAAACATGCGGTATACATAATTTAATTTAACAATAATTACTTATATCATAACGAATGGCATTCTCGTCATTATGGAGATTACCACTATTTGTTTAAATTATTTTATATCATCTCACTGAAATATAACTCTTATGCGGTAGCAGTAGGGTACAAAAAAAGAGTAAAGTAACAATAGCTTCCACAGTCGCAATATTATTTCCTAATGTCCTTTTCGTGTTTCGCAATTAAAACTCAACGCCATTATTAACTCGTATTGTTAAAAATACTGTGTTTATTCTGATGCAGCTGTAACAGTGTAATCTGTGCGTATCTGTCTGCAAATAAAAAGAGATGTAGTGATGAGGTAGGTTTGTCAGCCTGAGAAGAAGGAAAATTGCATTTAATTCATTTAGTATGACACACACAATGCTTAATATGCAATAAAGCAATAGTGCTTTATTTAATGAAATGTTGATTTATTTAATAAAAATAAGAAAACCTTATACATTTTTTATAGTAAAATATTACTTTTCGGCACATATTCTCCATATAGTCTCCAATTGCACCAAATTTCAGAATCATGCATTCACGTAATTATTTGAAAAAATAGGAATTTGTACATCATTTGTACATCATCAGTAAGACATTACAGGAGAATCGGATCGAGTCGGGAGCAATACACTTTAAAAAAAAAAGGAAAAAAAATGCAATCGAACAGCTGGAACCTTTGGCTACCGACGCCCATCTAGTCCGATAAACTGGAGAGGCGGGAGCAATAGCGCCGCCAACCCGTGCCGTAGTAGCTCCCTCTAAGAGTAGGTCTAAATAAGAAACGACACCCGTAGATATGAACAGAATTTTTTTTATGCATCTGTTTAACAATTATGGGTAAGAAAGAGGGCAATATTTATTTGTTCTCCTTCTCTCCTGTGCCGTGCCGTACCGCGGTCGCGCCGGCCCAATTCAACTGTGATGCATGGCACTATCTCTAAGTGAAAAAATTGTCACATAATTACTGCTACTAGTGGCGGACATGCTGTCGCGCTTCGTGCAGCTTGTCACATTTCTAAATCTTATGTTTGTAGACGAGGTGAGATTTTATATAGTGGAGGGGAACAAACGAGCAACCGGAGCCTTTCAACGACTGCCGACGCCAATGAACATCAGCATAATTATGCCGATGCGTTGCCCTCCATTTCAATTATCCAATATTTACTGGCACTCTGTGGGGGAGGCCTATGTCCAGCAGTGGACGTCGGCCGGGCTGATGATTACGATGAAGATATATTTTAAAATGAAGTCGGAAAGCTGTCTGATTTATATGCGATTTTTACACAGCACTTTCCGACGAAGGTTTTAGTGCAGAATTTGTTCATGTTATTCACGGAAGAAGCCGAGGCGGATCGCTACTCAATAATAATAGAATATTAAACACCCATAAAGTATTTAAGGTAAATAGCATGCATTATAGTCTGCGGCATATTTAAACAGGCGCTTCGCTTCCCTGAGCGCTGACACCGCGGATAATCAATAAACTACGTTAATCTTCTTGCACCATGTTTTTATTTTACATTTATTTTCCATCGTCGTTTTAAAACACCATTTTCTTTTATATTATAGGGGGACAAACGAGTAATCGGAGCCTTTCCTCGATTGCCCACGCCCATGGACGTGAGCTTAGTTATACCGATGCGTTTCCCTCCTTTTCACCTCCCCCGCCTCCAAATGGCTACCGGCTACTCACAAACGGCACGAAACGCGACACCGTTCTTTGTGGTGTCATTTTACGGCGGTATCAAGTGAGCGAGAGGTACCTCCCCGATCGTGCCGGCCCAATTACGTTACATAGGAAGATGTAGTGTCATGCACCATGTACGGCACTACCTCCTCCTTCATCATGCCACTACCTCTTACAAAATCATCTATTATAGAGACATGGACACTGCACGGAAGATGTATGCATATCCCCTGTACCCTGGTCTTGTGTAGTTCGCGAACTACCTAATTCATAAGAGCGCGCCCGCAGCGGTACTAGCAAACTAGATCCACATTTGTCGCTCCTAAGCCGCTAATTCACGACCGAGTGAGAGACTTCGTAAGTTGAACTAATGCTTCGGCTGGTGACATATTTTTTATTTTGTATCGCGATGCATCTGTCTCATCTGCGGCAAGGGAGGGCTCTATCCCCCTATAGTCTCCATAAACTAGAAGACACTAGAGTCTTCGCTAGTCCGATGATCTCTAGCGCCGCCAACCAGTAGGTCCCTCCGAAGAGAAAACGTGCAGGTTACAATCGAGTTACCTATACAGGTTACTATAGAGATGTACTGGTATATTATATATATAAATTTGAAAATATCAAGATTGTAAACCCAGTAACATGGCATCACGTAATTATGTGTAAATGTAATTTCCTATATATGTGGAAGGGTGTAGGCACCGAGGAAGACCAAGACTGACACACCTTGAGCAGATTGATCGAGTACCGTGGCGATAACATATCGAAGGCGGTGTCAAGAGTCTTCGCAAGCGGCGTGTCTGTATGAAGAGAGTAATGAATGTAGAGGAGGCGAGGCGGGTGTGTAAATATTGTGATGTGTGGTACTCCGTTCGTTCTGCCGACCCCATTAGGAAGCTTCGGTGAAGATGTAGTACATAAATTATTATTCATATTGTTGTCATTCTTTCATTTAATCCATTTAACGATATTTGTGTTTTATGTTATGTCTCTACATATGAAATTGGCGTTTTGTATAGAAGGATCAAACAGTCGAATATTTTTCTATATAATATATTTAATTAATCGAAGTATGAAGTTATTGTTTCCTATTCATTCTTTACCATCTCATAGGCCGATCGTCAATGATCGGCTGGCTCGGTTGATTAGTGGCGGTTACTCCGCGTGTTACGCCAGTGGTCGCGGAGTTCAATTTTTTCCCGTGCAAGAAGTTATCCAAATTTCGAAAAAAAAAATGGTAATCTGTTATTCTGGAGCAAGTTTTGGGGAGCACAGAGGATGCTTTAGACTTTCCAATTAAAGCTCTTCTAATTTGGTAGCTGTGTATTGCGCAGTATGTCGTCTAGCGTTGTCGTGAAGCAGCAGTAGCGTGGAGCGATTGACCAGCCTAGGTAGGTTATTTAGTCGCTATGTTTTCCATCATGGTTTGCAATTACTGACCTTCGAGTCCTTTCCGCAGCACTAGTGCCATGGCGGAACTTATCGTATCGTAAATAATGAGACTTTTTAAATTTTCCATTATGTAAAATGAGTGTCGCAAACAGAAAAGAGGAAGAAAAAAACAAATGAATGGCGGTCATCAAGCACAAATACATGAGTAAATAGCTGTACAAATTTGAATTTGGAATTCCTTACCAAAGAGGAGAAATTCTTGATTAAAGTGGCCAGTACGAAAAAACACCAATTTCATATGTAGGGACCTAACATTATAGTGCCATGCTGACACCACCGTGTAGTGACAGATATGCGGTCGCATTTTAGTATATGAATAGCCGGTGGCCCATCGGAGGGGAGGATATCTATGGGGTCCGGTGGTTATCAAACGTTACAGATTGCCCGTTTGCCGTCCTATATACAAAAAAATTCAATTTAGGACCAGTGATATTCAACGACACATTCTAATAGATTCTACGCGGGCGAAATGACCGGCAATATCCTGGATCGAATAAATTACCCAATACTTATGATCTGATGACGATTATCATCAGTTACAGTGCGCGTATGACTAAATGATCTATGCTTTTAGATTAGGATGTTTATGGCTAATTCACATAGGAGTGGCAAGTGCCTGCGGAGGCGCTGCGAGCTGATTCAATATCATATGATTTTAAACCTTACCTTCATCACTATAATACATGATATCGCTTGAGGAACTTGATGAGATCGCGCGGCCTCTTGGCGATTCCCTCGCAATACACTGGAACGGCGCGCCGCTGCCAGCCGCTGCCTTTCCGGTGTGAATCAGCCCTTATACTCAGTCAAGTTTATTTTCAACCTGAGCCAAGCCGAAGCTAGCCCGAGAATCACTGAATCCAGTGTTTAATACCTGTTTATTAAATCCGGTACAACCCACCACAGCAGCTGACATCCATCGACAACAAAAACAACTGCACGATTTTTGTAGTCTATGGAGACATACTTTCCGTGTCCAACCCAACCCAGCCCCCCGGTTCACCCAGGCCTAGTTAGATGGTACATAAAAACATTATCTATAGAAAGCTGCCGAAGTCGGGGTGAGAAGGAATGGACATACCTGAGATGATGACAGTCGCTGGTGAACCTACCACGGACACCTCCCGAGGTATCTGCAATCAAATATACCCCATTAAACCTCGTAAACTCATCTACTATTCAGTTAAAAGTACGTCCGAGTATAAATCATATCTATTACTAATGAATGTAAATAATTCGTCCAGCCGTGATAGCTCCACGAGTTGTACTAGTATGAATATGCCGAAACCGACAGCTCTCGCGCGTGAGCATCCCCCATCCTAAAAAATATGGTCACCCGGTCCACGCGGCTATGCCGTCAACAGCATAGCGCATTCAAAAAAATCTTTTTACGTCGCAATTTTATATTATCTGGGGACAAACGAGTAAATTAATATGTCAATGAGTTGGCTTCCTTTTTTCCTACCCTCCAATATGCCACCGGCTACTCACAAACCGCACGGAACGCGACACCGAAAATGTCATTTTACGTCAGTATCATGTTTCACCCAATTCCGCTGCTATCGAATAGTATATACTCATATCGTGACGCTACGACCAATAGAAGTGGAGTTATATGGGTGAAACCGCGGAGCGCTGCTAGTATTTAAACATGTGGCATTTCCCACAAAGCACTCCATATGGACATAGAAAGGCACCCTGCTCTAACAAATCGAATAGACGCTGGTGCTCAGACGGAGATAGTTTTACGCTGTAGTTAGTGTAGCAAGAGGTTGTTCCATGCTGCATTGCAGCGGAGTTGGGAAGCACGAGGTACGTAACTTTTATAGCAAAAAAGCGTGCTCGTTTGTCCCCTAATGCCAAAAAATGTGAGAGTTTGGTACTTAAATGATTGAATGAATGAAGCTTTGTTTAGGTATAAATTACACTGTTATACAAGTTTTGTAAACACAATGACAAATTTCTCACCTAAATTAAAATAATGAGCACAATACAGAATAAAATGGTATTAGTGTAGGTACCTACTGTAAAAGAGTTTTTTTTTTTTAATATATACAACATTTGATAAACGTCTACATCATACAACATCTATTAAGGAATCGCCCAGAGACCTAAATTATGTCATAAAGGTGGTTAATGTTTATTTAATTAAAATAATAAAATCTAATGCGTATTATATAAAAATACTAGCAGTTCAAAAGTTTAATGTATGACAGAACAACGTGTCATACATTGAACTTGTTGTCATTGTAACATGTAAATGTTAAGCGTGAGAGTACGAAAAATTGATAGTAGCCAATTCTCAGACCTACTAAATATGCATATAAAATTTGGTAAAAATCGGTAACGCCGTTTCGGAGCAGTAATGTAATTAATATTTTATATACTTAGTGTGGCCATAAATACTGCTTCAATTAAAAATAAATAAATTTGAAATCTGTCATCTTTATTCGATTGTACATTGTGTATTCTCATTTTGGCTCCAACACATTATACATTTTATTGCGATATTAAAATGGAGTGGGGTAATAAAGGGAACAGAATCGTTGTGATTGGATTACACAAAGTATGTATGGCGCCAAATGTAATTCTTAAAACTCTCCATACACTTGATATTAGTGAAATGTTTGTGCACCGGGCTATTAATAGATACAATGAGACTGTGACAGAGAAAGATCTGGCCGTCCACGTAGTGCTCGTACGTAAGTGTGGGTAAGAATTATTATTCGAAAAAATCATGTCCGAAAGCAAAATATTTTATCTCGCGAAATGAAGATAGCACCTAGAACCATATCGCGTATTTTAAGAGATGACTTAGGATTTGCAGCCTGTAAGAGAAGCACTAGAAGGACCATTCCTAACTGATAAATTGAAGATGAATAGGGTGGTAAAATCAAAACAACTACTGAAGTGGTACGCGAAGGAAAAACAGAAAAATTTTGTTCACAGATGAGATTTTTTTATAATTGAGCAACATTTTAACTTTTCAGAGGGACCTTCTACTGGTTGGCGGCGCTTGTCCAGCCTCAACACTTCAGCTGACTAGCGAAGACATTTGTGTCTTCAGGTTTAGGGAGACGATAGGGGGACCGACCCCTCCTTTCCCGTAGAGCAACATTTTAACAAACAAAGAACCGTATTTATACTCAAAGCTTTAGAAGCTTCCCAATTATTCGACAGAGTGCAACGTGGGCATTATTCGACTTCAGTGATATTTTGGTGGGGTGTTATGCTGTAGCTATGAAGGAGTGATTGAGCCATATTTTTGTGAAAAACGTATCAAAATATCTGCGCAAGTGTATGAAGATACCATTCAAGAGAAGGTAGTTAAGCCCGTTAACATCACCATGTTGAAAAACCGAGTATGGCCCTTCCAGCAAGACTCGGGACCAGATCATAAGGCTCGATCCAAACAATTTTGGTTAAGACGATCGTTCCAGACTTGATCACAGCTAAACACCATTCTTTTAGTACCTACCTCTATCCGCTGGATTATGATTTATAGCCAGTTGTAAGGAGTTAAGCTTGCTCTAAACGCCATGATAATTTATTGTCTATTGATAACTGGCCTCAACGTTTGAAGGACTGTGTTGGTGTTGCAACCAGTGGAGACCATTTCGAGTAACCTTTTTATATTTTTATTTTTTATATATTTGTGTAATAAACTAGCACACTGCAAAAGTAAAAAATATTTGCAATTTTAAAAATAATTGTTTTCTTTGTTACAATATTTACGGCAAGACCAGTAATGCAACGATCCTTCTTCTCCGACACATATACTATAAATGTTCCAAATTTCATATTCGTCCAAGCACACAATTTTTGTAAAAATGTTCCAAAGATTTTGCTTTACGTATTAATATATACATAATGCAACATCGCTCTATTTCTTAACAGTGAATTTCCCTCCAGCTAGTTGTGATATTAGTTGGACACACCTAATCGTCTACACATCGCAAACTTCCTGGATGTTCCACCGTAGACATGGCGTTCTTGGAGAAAACTTTACACTTTATGATATCATGTGTACCTAAGCTATCCCGTGTTAACAGAGAGCGTTTCCACTGCACGCAACTTACGTGGGTTGTTCACAGTCTAAGCTAAATATCTAACCCTGATCTATCATTGATTTACAAATATGTAGATATACATTTAGCGTCTCAAGACCGTCCGTATAAAAGCTGTTCAACATTGCCAGATTTGAACTTCTTTCAATTTAGTATTTTTCAGTCAAAAATGCCGAAATCCTATATGGCAGATATCCAAAATATATGCTATATTTTGGCTAGAAGCAATAAAAGGACGACATTTTGAATTTAGGATAAGTAAAAATGTTTACATATTTATTATTGTAGTCTTTATCTTACTTCCAAAAGGAGTAAATCTCATTAATTCTTATTTTTTATGTAAATGTTATTTATAAGTATTATTTCAATATAGGGAAGAAACTTGTGGGATTTCAGGTATAGACTGATGCTTCTGTACTTCATTTATCGCTTTTAATTTTTTTTTTCAAATTCTAGTAGGATGTGCCTTTTGAAAGCTACGAGTTACTCCTACTTTACACGCATATTTTATTCCTAATTTTTACGTTTTAAATTTTGTCTTTATCCGATACGACGCGAAGTATGGACTGCAGTCGTCAGCCAGTAAAGTTGAGAATTTTGAAGCCGAATGATTCATGGGTTCCTTGTTCGGACCAAAAGGACTCCATGCTTCATGACAGACGACAGCTAAATTGGAGTAACGACGGTTGGAATGTTTTCCATACTTATCGTACCCTCCAAACCCTGCTCCAACAGATTACCATTTTTTTAGCACTTAGACAATTTCTTACTCGGAAAAAAATACAACTTCAACAACGGTTACAGTTCAAACCGCCTTCGAAGATATCTTGAATCTCGCTACCAAAATTTTTTGCAAAAGAATCAATGAACTAAGTAAATATGAAATGGCGAAAGTGAATAGATAATAGTAATGGTACATAATTGGATTGATCAAATATATTATTTAAAAAAAACGATCTTCCTTTTATCTTAACATTATTGTGTTCAAGTGCAAGCCGGTCCCCGAAATGTAAGATATATATTATCTACCTATATTTATGATCGTAACCATATGAAATGGTCGTTGGTTAGACAACAGGCTCTTCATACCTCTCTCTTTACTAGCATTGTATCCTACGCTTGTGGTGACTGAAGTGCCCAACATATATATGACATTCTTGTAATCGAGTAATGTTCCATTCTGTGTTTTATTAATACTGTTTGGATTCTTTTTTTAATCAAACATTCTAACTGTTATTAATGTTCATTTGCATTTTACACATTCTACCCATAATAAACGTTCAGATAAACATTAATTATAGATGACAAGATGTTAGAAACATACCTTATAAAATATTTTACAGTGGAGTTAGGCCGGCACTGTCGGGGAGGTAACCCTCGCTAAGTGACACAGTCGGTGTCGCGTTTCGTGCTGTTTGTGAGTAGCTGGTGGCTAATTGGACGGAAGGAGGAAAGGAGGGCAACGAATAAGCACAGTAATAATGCCGTTCTTCCTGGACGTCTGTAGTCGTACAAGGTTCCGATTGGTAGTTTACGGTACTATAAAAAGGTAATTTATACAGCTGATGAATTTGTTTTTTTTTTGCGCTAATCTCTTCATGAGGTGGGTTATAGGCTATAAAATGCCCTTTCATCGAAGGAGGCAGCATTATATATCATCGCCGTTCATCAAAATGTTCCGACAGCTCATTGCTCCTTTGTACTTACAGACGGATGCTGATTGGCATAACCGTTCAGCAGATGCGCGGCCCTTCTTTCCTCCCCCTCCAGTGCACTAACGTCTACTCCAAAAGCGTACAAAACACGATAACATATCTGTCAATTACCGCAGCATCAGGTATGTGATCGAGAGCTACCTCGTCGCTAAATGTTAAGACAAACAAGGAAAGCAGGTGAACGAGGATCTTTCGCATACGAAGCAGATGTCGCGTGCAGATGACAATGTAATTATCTTAGGACGGTGTCGTTGCTTTACAAGCTTTTATTTAACTTGCAACTTTAATTTTGAGTACGGTATAAAACCTAGTTAATTTTGAGTACGGTATAAAACCTAGTTAATTTTGAGTACGGTATAAAACCTAGTTAATTTTGAGTACGGTATAAAACCTAGTTAATTACTTTTATCTCCTTCTAGTGATCAAAGTCCCCAAAAGCTATCGATATTTATTTCATCGGTTATATTTGTTATCGTTAAAATTTTACTCAACGGATTTTCATGCGGTTTTCGCCCACAAATAGAGTTATTCCCGTGGAAGATAATGTGTTAAGGTAAGAAATTATTCACAAGTGATTCCGGGGCAGATCGGCAGTATGAACTAAAACATAAAACTTTGTCTATTGTCTAAACATTAATGAACGAACATCATGTAATATCTCAACCCGAAAATGCCGTACCGGGTGGAACAATGGACCGGCGCACCCACAACTCGAGCCGGGTAATTAGCGAATGTGTACCCTCCAGGCGGCCATGAAACAACATCGCCAGGATATTCATTATAATAATACAAACCTTATTATTCCGCAAATAATTATTCACGGAAAAATGTTATTGTTTTCACAGCATAAACTCTATTCATTCGTTCTTGTTTATCCGACAGCGCTAAAGGAGAATTGTGTTGTCACAAAAATAAATAAAACATAGATTATGTATTGTATTCCTTTATTATTTTGTAGTTTAGTCAGTCACTACATTAGTAGTAGTTGCAGTTGTATCGTCGGCAATTCGGTCCCGCACGACTCTCACTCGCCTCACATGTCTCCTCACACTCACACACTCTCACGTGTCTCACACACACGGCACGACTGGGGAGGTACCTCTCACTCACATAATACCTCCGTGAAGTGACATATTCAGTGTCGCGTTTCGTGCAGTTTCTGAGTAGCCGGTAGCCCATTGTCGGTGGGGCAAAGAAGGGTACCGCATCGACATAGTCATAATGTGGATGTTCACGGGCGTTGGTAGTCTTAAAAAGGCAGCAATTACTCGTTCGCCCCCCTATTCTATAAAAAAAGAACAACCTTGTAATGTTTATCTGCGTTGTATTATTTCTCTTATTCTCTTGTCATATATCAAGATACGAGGTACCAGGGCCGGCCATGCAATTGGGTATTTAGTCCCATTTTATGAGCTAAACGAAGACGGAGGTCGTAATTCCGTCAATGTAAGGGTTATCTTGTAGCAATTACATTTTTGCTACAATCACTTTATAAAAAAGTATATCATCTTTGACTGTTAGACTGACGGTGAGCTCTGTGTTGAAGAAATGACACTTTTTACTTTATGTCGTCGAGGAGGGCGGAATCTTTTGTTAAAAGATGATAATCAAATAGTATTTTTCCTTTCCGTATATATTTTTCTGAGAGGATGCCGCGAACGCAAAATACTGGCGGTGTTAATTTGAAATATTTATATTACATACAAAAGGGTGAGTTCATGACTTCTTGCCAACGCCACGTTTCATATCTTATTAAGTCTTTATTCATCTTAAAATGTCTTAATTCTCTTATGTGTGCATTTTGATAGTAGTAATTACATGATCTGTATGGCTATTAATTTGATAGACTGTATCAATATTTTGGTATGAATAGTGTATGTATGAAAGTTTGATGTTAAATTCTATTTAATTATAACAGAGTTTATATCTTGCATGATTCTGGTTGACTCATGAGACCAAGAGAATGGGACGGAATGTTATGGAATGTGTGTTTCTTTTCAGAGCTCTACTCCTGTTCTTTTTCCCTTTTCAAATTTGGATGTTTTTTTTTTTTAATATGGATGTAAAATGAAGATAAGGCTTTAGTATACAATCTTCAACTATTAAATCAACTTTAATTGGAGAACAATTATATATATAAAGGACCATCCAAGTTGCAGCCGGGAGTCTCGGACAATTACCCCGATAAGACTTCGTACCTTCACGTTACACTAAATTTTATTAAAAAATTCTATTGATTGTTTGTCCTTGATTGATTGTTTGTACTACAAGAACATACTATGTATGTTCTTGTAGTATTTTAAGTATGTTCTTAATTGTCAATGTGGAGAGATCATAATCGAATAAATATATTTAAAAGACAGATTAAACCTTTAACAAACACCTTATGGCCCTCATCCCCTATTCTTAGTAATTCCCTTTTTATCATTAAAATTGTAACAATTGACGCCCAAAATAACCCTAACATTGGCTTTTGTAATCCAAATGTTCGTTTACTTCAAACGCATTAAAAAACAGAGTCTTTGTAACATAATTTGTATGGATATCATTCCGAATCCTTCCAACGTAGTTTGGAGATAGTCGAAAATAGTTTCTTTTTATAGTATTAGGGGAGAAACGGGCACTCGGAGCCTTTCAACGACTACCGACGCCCATGAACATCAACATAATTACGCCGATGCCTTGCCCTCCACTTTAATTCCCCCGTAATGAGCCACCGGCTCACAAACCGCCAGAAACGTGGCACCGTTGTTGTCAAGTTATGGCGGCATCAAGTGAGCGAGAGCTACTTCCACGGTCGTGCCGGCCCAATTCCGTTGCATAGGAGGATGCAGTGTCATGCACTATGCATGGCACTATCCCTCCTGTTCAGCATGACACCACATCTTACGTGGACTATGTAGCCTAATTGCGTATTTATTTAGCAAGACGTGTATATACATACCTGCTACCCGGAGGTTGACTACTGATGACTTGGTTAAGGTGGTGGGGAGCCGCTGGACGCAAGTGGCTCATGACCGTAACCTATGACGCTCTAAGGTGAGGGGGAGGTTGATTGATAACTGTCCCAAACCACGAACTTAAAAAAAGATAGCGGGATGCGGTAACAATTCGAACCGCAATTCATGGAGTTTGGCAACTGCAACCCTTGACGAGCGCACAGGTGGCTATATGGCTAAATGAAGCCGTTTCTTCGGATTTCTCCACAAAACTTTTGCAGCAAGCTCGCATAATACTCTCTATTTATCGTTTTTCCTCTTTGCGGATAAATCCCCTAAAATAATCCCTCGAGCATTCGCCATCACTTTGCCGGTGGACAAACCCGTTTTCGCTTCCTTCGGCGCAGGTTTTACGCTCTCAGTCTACTGTATAGATTGTTCATTTGCTGCAGGAGTAAAATTACGTATTCATGTTCCATTTACTGTCACATAACGCTGCAAAATACTCCTTAGTATCACGCTTAAGCAGCGCCAAACATTCAGATGAATCGTCCACTCGACGTTGCTTTTGGTCAACACTGAGCAAACGCAAAATATTAAAAACGCATTCAGAGGAAATGCTTACCATATCTGTCGCAACTTTAAGCGCCGATCATTTAAAACGATTTATTGAATTTTTTGATCATATGGGGATTCGTGACTTCATTTGGACGGCCAGACATGTTGGCGTTTCCGCACCTCTATCTCCTACGTTTAAAATCAGTTACCCATGGGTGAATTATACTCAATGCAGGAGCAGTATTACTTAAGACACTATCTAGCTGGGCTTTCATCTGGGTTGGAGTTTTCCGTTTTCAGATGTAAAACTTTATCACCGCAACAATTTCGTTTCTTTCCATTGTTGGGAAAATTTACGGCAGAGAAAGTTCTAGATGCAAGTTCATACTAAGGCCAACATACCTGTATTTAAATATATATTACATGCATATACCTTACATGCATATAATATACATTGTGTGTGTATGCGTGCGTGTGTGCGTGCCTGCGTGAGTGCGTGCGTGCGTTTGTGTGTGAGTGTGTGTCTGTGTGTGTGTGTTTGTGTATGTGCGTATGTCTATGAATACCCTCACCCTCAAACCAAGCCCAGGGTGACGTAAGAGGCGTCAAAGGGCACTAGTCTTTTAACAAGGAAGGGGCTCCAGCGAGCTGCAGTGGCGTCGTTCCGAAACTTAATCTGCGATTGCCAATCCGCCTGCTCCGCTGCTGCAATTCTGAGCATTAACCTCAAATGGACAACAGCAATAGAATTCGGCTCCTGGATCCCGATAGTTCCACTAGTCCTGGTCACGGTAGCGGCCACGATAACGGTGGAACAAGGGGTGCTAAGATTCTCCGGGATACGGAGCGCTACCACCGATTTGACCTGGCTGCGTATAACGGACGGACGCTCAGACTAGATAAGCACTTGGTTGAGCAGGTGGTGGAACTGGGAAAAATCCAATACTACGTTCTGAGGCTATGTGAAATCCGAAGACAAGGCGAGGACAGCATAACTCTGCCATCGGGTCACCTATTCCATTTCAGGTACATTCAGGTATACACAAGAGACCCCTTGTGTATACTTACAGCGCATTGTGTATAGTTCTGTAGCCTTAAAGTGATACAAGTATACCCACCAACCACGACACATTCCGATGATGACGCGGTCCTGTGAGGATGTCTCCAGGGCACAGCACCCGTAAGGCCCACTTCAATGTTGTTATGGGGGAATTTAATGCTAAGGTGGGAGTACGAAATGGTATCGAAACGAGTATGTGACCACATGGAGTAGGAAGTCGACATCCAGAACGCAGAGCACACGAAGACGTTACGTGTCAATACCAATATCGTACTAATGTCAAGCTTCTTTCAAAGCGAATTCGCAAACTAATACGCAGAGTCTTCGCAGCTCAAATACGCAATGGGTTACCGAAGCGATTGAGCAGAATAGGGAGTCCAAGGTTTTTATGGAGAAGCTTGGAAGAAGTCATCTTACAGGTTAGGACTGATTCTGGGGTTACCATTTCTTGTAAGCCTGGGATCTTATCTGTGATCGAAGCTTTCTATAGCAAGTTGTACAACGTCACACGCTCTTCATCCCGATATCCTAAACAACGATCCGTGTGCAAGCCTAACACGACATTTGTCAGCCGATCTGCCGGACGTCAGCTTGAGTGAGTTTAGACGGGCTCTTGCGCAGGGGGAAAAGCTTCAGAGAGGTACAGGAGACGAACCTGTATTAAAAGAGCTAAAAAAGATTATTAATTTCGACCTTCAGCGGGGCGTACCTTCCAAGGCATGACTTGGAAGTGACGTTGTTTTGTTTTTTAAGATGGGTGTCAAGTCACTTCTTCAAAATAACAGACCAATATCACTTCTCCGCCATTCTCCGTCTTGACGAAACGTCTCACCACAAAGCTTGACGAATTCCGGCTTTCGGGGCAGCCCTCGCAGAGGATTTAGCTCCATAGACCACATTTTCATCATAAGGCAAGTTGTACAAAAGACACATGATTACAATCAGTCGTTGTGTCTTGCCTTTGTGGAGTATGAGAAGCTTTAGACTCCGTCGAAACCTGGGCTGTTCTGGAAGCTTTACAGC
>JAFELO010003250.1:238439-266631 GCA_017140195.1 Eumaeus atala
CTCTTTACTAACCAATAACAAAAGCTCCATTGTTGTTCTTGTAAGTCTGTCCTGTACTGTGAATGTGGAAATACCAATTGAAATAAATGTATTCTAAAGTTTAACACATCTCTTATAGTCCTCTTAACCCCCAGAAGTCCGTTTATTTTAACTAAAACTGATTTTGCCGGCGCGGGGTTAATTCACGCTACTGGTGTCGCCAGTATATGAATCGATACTATGCCCGGAAGTAATGACACTCATGGGGTTTATGAAAGTCCGATGGCCCAAAGGATGCTTGGGTACAATAATTAAGCATCTTATCATCTGCATGTGCTTGTCATCAGGTGATTCAACTGCGCGTTTGTCTCTTATATCAACTTATTGCTTCTATGACTGTACCATAGGTCATGGCGACGGGCCACTTGCATCCACCGACCCTCTTGTACTCTAATAATAACTGATATTTATTTAAGTTTTTCCAATCAGAATGCTTGTGAAAATGGCAAGTGTCAACACAAAAATATACATTTTATCACAACCAGTGGGGAGTTCTGTAATTAAAAGCAGCCTCACGAATGGACGTACATACTTACATTAAAATGTTTGTCCTCTATTTGGCTTTGTCGCGTCCAGTTGGCATAAATTGAGAAATTTTCCTTCTTTGATAATCTCCCAGGGTCGCATTGGTACTCTGTATTATACACATATTAGCAACTGTCTAAATCCGACCCTTGATATTTATCTATTACAATGTAGTATAGAAACTATTGTAATGTAAAGAGAAAGCGGAGCAGCGTTATTTTCTATCGTATGTCATAGCACAGACACATTAAGGAGCCAAAAACGCAGGTCTACATTCTAAAGGTCAGTTATTCTAAATAAGAGGAACAAAGATTTATGTATTGCAAACGGCTGCCAAGAATATCGAACACGTGTCGAAATTTGTACATCAGATATCTACGTGACACACTGTTGTTAATAACATATATCGTGTGTTATTGTTAAATATAATTGTATGTTAAAATGTGAAGCAAAAATTACGACCACTTTTTACGAAAATTGCGCTCACGGAGAAGTGTGAAATTTGGCACACTTTTAGTTTATGCGTAGAAAAATTGCGGAACGCTAAGGAGCATTTAATTGTATTACTTTAAAAAGTTAGAACATTACACTATTTGTGACACTGTATGATCGAATTTCGGTCTCAGGACGTTCACTAGTATTGATAAATGAGCATTATGCTACTGTGTGAAGAGGTTGGGGACGCGTTAAATATCTTTTTTTTTTTCATAGAATAGGGGCAAATGAGCTATCGGAGCATTTTTAGGACTACCGACGCCCATGAACATCCACATAATTACTATGCCGATACGTTGCCCCCCTCCCCCCAATGGGCCATCGCCTACTCACAAACCGCAAAAAACGTGACACGGAAAATGTCACTTTACGACGGTATTATGTGAGCGAGAGGTACCTCCATGTTCTTACCGGGATGTTAGGTTCAACCAATTCCGTTGCATAGCAGGTTTTAGTGTCATGCACTATGCATGACACTAACTCCTCCTATTCAGCCTAGTACTACCTGCTCCTCAATCCTTTGGTCTGACAGTACCAACTTAGATTTTTCTTTGCTGTTTTGTCGTTTCGATCTGGCGTTTTTTGCTTTTTGTATGAGTCGGGACGGCTAATCGATCGCTGAAATAGGACAACTCATCTTCAGAACTTCTAGCTCTGGAGTGCAGCCAGCAGAGCACCCTACCCTTTATAAAATAATATTTTTCAAAATCATTTCAAATTAAACTACATCACTTTGTAACGGTCTTCTTAATTTTAAAAATAAAGTACGCATAATTCCCAGTAAAACGTCTGCGACATACGCACGGATAGACGGACAGATGGAGCCTTGTAACGGCTACCGACTCCCGTGAATAAACGCATAATTACTATGCCGATGCGTCGCCCTACTTTCCTTCTCTTCCAAATGGGCCGCCCTCAACTCACAAACCACACGAAAGTACTCCGAAAATGTCACTTTACGCTGGATTCACGTGAGCAAGAGGTGCCGGCACAATGCCGCTGCAATGCAGCATGGCACTACCTCTTACCAAAGCCATGCTCACCACTCTGCGCGACCGTGTGTTACGAGAGTGCACACAAATAGGGAACGGTCACATTGCAATTGTCTCCGCGTATATCGCCACAGACCGTTGGCGTTGTTTTGTTTCACAGATATTCCAGCTATGTGTAGTGCAAAGTTCCCGTCTCTATTAACGTGCGGAATACTTTTGAGTTTGGAATTTTGTCACGTTCGTCTGCTTTGAACCATTATTGTTCTGTATTTAAAAAGGGACCATTGTAATGCCATTGGTGAATCTGTAATATAATTATAAATATCACACAGATAACGTCCCCTGTTGAGTTCGACTTGAGTCTTGGGCTACATAAAAATTACAGGTATTTTATTATCATAGTGAATCAAGATAATTAGAATGAAATTCGAGAACAGTATCTACATTTATATTATTATTTTGTTTATGATTCATTTAGGTAATAAGTTTTTGGGTCGAAACAAGAAAAAAACGAAAAAGGAAACAAGGAAAAAATAAACAAGGATTTTTTTGTTGTGGGCAGACGAGCGGCCGTGTCACCGAGGAAAGTGATTACCGACGCCCAAAAACAGCTGCAAGACCAGAGGTTTCGCATTTGAGATGAGAGTAAAATCACTGTAGTTGGACTATCAGGGATTCTTTTTACAAGGTAGTCTTTATGTAATAAAAGTGTGCATTTAATGTGTAATTCATTTTTTGTATGAATGCGTATTTAATTTAATATAACTAGTGTAAAGTAAAAGTCGTCAAAAGGCACTAGTCTCTCAACAACTAAGAGGCTTCAAGGAGCTGTTTTTTTGGTATCCGGTCTATTTCATAGTGATAGTGAAGTAGACGGGAGCGCTGGACGCGCCGATTGAAGGCGGCACCATCAACCGGATCGGCGGCAGGCAGCAGAGGCGCAGGTCCGAAACCTAAACTGTGATTGCCAATCCGCCTGCTCAACGTGGCGATTATGAGCATTTACCTCCAACGGACGACAGTAGCAGAATTCGGCCCCTATTTTCTGGTAGTTCCACTAGTCCTGGCCACGGAAGCGGCCACAGTAACGGTGGAACAAGGGGTGCTAAGAATCGCCGGGCTACGGATTGCTACTACCGATTTGACCTGGCTACGTATAACGGACGGACGCTCAGACTAGATAACCACTTGGGTGAGCTGGAGGTGGAACTGGGAAAAATCCGATGGCACGTTCTGGGGCTATGTGAAGCCATCAGGTCACCTATTCGACTTCAGGGAAGGCGACACTCCATCTCAAAGCGGTGTGAGATTCCTTTTAATAAGTCCCTCGTGGGCCACATCGTCGAAATCTCTAGTGTGTCGGGTAGGGTGGCGTATCTTATACTTAAACTCACTAAAAGGTATAGTCTCAAAATGACAGACGAAGATGTGAAGGTACTCGCCGTCATTATTTATATCGCATGCTGCCCAGTTTAAAGTCTTAAAGACGTCCTCCAAAGCATTGATGAACAGTTTTGGGGAAACAAAATCCCCCCGTCGCACTCCTCGATGCAACTGGATTGACCTTGTTGGACCTCCCGGAGTCAGAACGATCATAAAACCAGCGTCATTCAATTCTCAGAACTTCCAATTGAGCTGACATCACTGTAAAGCTTCTACAACAGCCCAGGTTTCGACAGAGCGAAAAGCTTTTTTTCATAGTCCTTAATGGCAAGGCACAGCGGCTGATTGTACTCACGTGTATTTTATACAACTTGCCTCATGGTTGAATTGTGGTTCATGATGCTAAATACTCTGCGAAAGCCTGCTACGGTGGTTAGGATTCGTCAAACTTTGTGGTGAGACGATTCGTCTAGACTCTTGAGAACAACTTGTGAATATGGCCAAGAAGTGAAATTGGTCTGTAGTTTTGAAGAAGTGTGTATTTGTCATAATAAAGTCAATCTCGTTCCTTGTCACAGTATCGGAGCTCCGCCAAGTCCGCTTCCTATGGGGCCTCTTCTTAAAATAAGAGTTCATTAGGAAGAGGCCCTCTCTCTCGAGGAAATTTACCAGCATTTGCCCCCTGCGATTTCGACTTTCGACTCTATATGCTCCCAGACTCGATTCGACACCACTTCGTACTCCCACCTTGGCATTAATGTCCCCCATAGCAACACTGAAGTTTCAAAGGCCTTACAGGTGTTATGTGAGGCCTTTGAAACATCCTCATAAGTTGCTTCCACGTCGTCCTTGGAATGTGTAGAGGTGAACAATACTAGTCTACCAAACGCTTACGAGTAACTTTTTGGGGTTAATTTCGCTTGGGGCTGGATTTGGCTATCTGGCCGCTGAGTGCTTTCCCTTATCGTAAAAAAACCACTTTTCATCACAGGTACTCACTTTCAAGCTTTTTAATCTTCCTGATATGATTCAAGTGATTTAAAACAGCTTTATCACTAACATCGCAGTCTGCAGCTAGCTCGGACGTTGTTTCCGATGGATCCGCTTCCACAACAGACTTCAATTCTTCATTATCAATTCCCGGGCTTGTTCTGCGGATAGAAATTTCAAGAACAAAAACGTTAGAACCAAAGACGAACTATGTTTTCTTTTGCAATACGACCGCCATACACATTATTCACCTTTCGTGTCGTTTCCGCAACACCAGTGCCATGCGGGACACGTACTCGTAAAAAATGCGATACTTTAGGTTTTCCAATTTGTAAAATGAGTGACGCAAACAGAAAAAAAAACAAAAGAATGACGGTAATCGAAGCACATATACGTGAGTAAATAGCTGTACCAATTTGAATTTGGAATTCCTTATCAAAGAGGATTAAAGAAAGAAAGAAAAAGATTCGTGATTAAAGTGGCCAGAACGAAAAACGTCAATTTCATATGTAAGGACCCAATATATTAAGAAATTGTAAATGTAAAAATATATAATTTTTACATTTAAAATTCGAGCATTTCAAAGACTTGCCATTAATTCGATTTTCAGGTGAACATGCTTTCAACTTCACACATTATTTAGCGTTAATAGACCTCGAGGGCGGTAATACGTTTAAAAATGTTCAAACCCTTCGAAATTCAAATGTTAAGGTGCTAGAGATCTATATTGGTCATAAATCGTGAACCCACGGAGCGGTACAGCCCCTCACATTACTGTCTGTTGCAGAAATTAAAATATTACTGCTTTGAATTTATGACGCCCTGGTAGGTGTTGGGTTTTGATTAAATATTACGTACCATTAAGAAATACCTAAATGTGGACTGCGATGTAAATTCCAAACGCCTGTTTTCAATAATCTATGCACTTGGCTACTGGAGATAAGTTCCATCTGAAATATGTCAAAATTCTATACGAGCGCAGCACAAGGTGAAACTCGAAACTTAAGACAGACTCTACGGAGAAACATACACAACAATCTTTACAATTTATCGACACACGACTCCTGGTTTTATAAACTGCAAGAGGTGGTGCCATGCTTACATTACAGCGGAATTGGACCGGCTCGACCGGGGAGGTACCTCTCGCTCATAATACCGCCGTAAAGTTACCGCGTTTCGTGGTGTTTGTGTGTAGCCGGTGGCTCATCGTTTGAAAGGCGGACATAGTATTAACGGTCGAGGTCGAAAGGTGGTCCAACACTTTGGTACACATTGTACAAGTGTAGAATGTACAATGTTTATTTCCCTGTCACATTTCACGCGGAGCGTGGAGCACCGATACCTCATTAATATCATGAGGCGAAGGGAAGTTTTGTAACCTCTGGCTCGTACTACAAGATTCCGTACCGAGTTTACTTGCTTTTTGAAAAAAATATAAAACCCGACTCATTAAAACATATTTTTAAGTTTGATACGTTAAGTCACGTTATCAAGAAGACTCTAATGACAGCTTAGACATTACAGTCCGTTAGGTCATTCAGGCCCTTAATGAGATATAGATACATACAATGTAATGTAGTCTTGACAAATTTCGGCTACAGCGGCCATTTCTGTCGAGAAGTGTCACTGGGCATATAGGACCGATAACGTGTTCTACTTCCAAAATCCGGACTGTTATTAGACATTGAAAAATATTAAAATATTCTTTTTAGTGCGATTCGGAATTCAAAACCGAGGCTTAACGTCTGTGGCCGAACATGTTTACCACTAAACCAGGAGGCAGTTACGCAACACAGTTATGCAATATACGTACATGCTCTCTGAAAAAAAATCCCACTTCTGGCGGAGTCAATTAAAAAATCCACACAAATTAACTTCAAAAGGTAGTTTATTACAGACGTTATTAATCCGTCTGACTGTCCTCACTATCGCTACACAGTTAAAGCTCGCGAAGTGTACGACGAATTTCAAAAATCATCATCCACGGAGGGCTGGAGCAAGTTTTTAATTAAATATTTGAATTCATACTACAAGCCGAGATAAGGGCGCCCTCGCGGAAGTAGCGCGACTCGTCACCTCTTGATACTTGACTCGTTTATTCATTTCTAAAATTTGCTAGGGAACAAATATACTGCCATATCTGATTGATATGTAACATCGCTAAACGTCTATTAGGGTTTTAAAAGATAGATGCTTCCTTTTAAAAGATTCATAAGATTAGGAAATTAATGTAGCTTTTGAGATCTGAACTATGTTCTATATGAATATCAAACCGTTATAGTAATTCTTGTGAACTTCATAAACGTAAAATTTTACTCTTGTTGGGCATGCTGGTTCGTGTATCGTTTCAAACCAAAGTGCTAAAAGACATGTTGACCATGTTAGGTGCTCATTTAAAATTAAATAATTTGCCATATTACAATTTTATTAAACAATTTGTTATTTAAGCTGTATTTTGTAAAATATCAAGTGTACTCGATCCATGACAACTATTAGAGCGAGTATCAAGACTCAAATTGCTCTGTGGAGCGATGTTCCTGTCGGGAGAGTCCGCGGGCTGCATAAATTGACAACACTGACATCTCGTGGATACTAATTTCAAAATGGCGGACGTTAATACTGGCATAATTAGTTTTAAGGAGCCCTTTACAAGTAATGTGAAGCGAAATTTGAAAACTTATCAGAAGAACGAAGTATAATTATGAAATGACATATTTCTACGTGTGCGAGTAACATTAACATTACATAAATAATAATACGCCAGGGAAAAAGCTTTAAGAACTCTTTTTACAAAAAATGCGCGAACGGAAGTGTATGAAATTTGGCACACTTGTAGTTTATGGGTTGGAGTTGTGAAGAACGATAATATTTTTAAGTAATATGTATTAAATTAATAATATTTTAATAAATAAAACTTTACCCACACTACATGATAAATATAACGTTAAAACTTCTGTAATGCATAATTTGTGACACTGTCTAACATGTGATGTTGTCATGGTCACATGCAGCGCTTACGAAACTGACATTAAATTGATAGTTTCTGAGCTTTTGGTTGATATTTTGTACACCAGCCGTGCGTAGTCGGGACCGACCACTAGTATACTTATAAAACAGGTTTTACAGTCAAGCTGTATTTCAAGTCTACTAATTTTCTAATTGTTCTTGTCTACACACACATCATATCATCCATGGATAAATTCCAGAGGAAGGTTTTAGTGCATCCGTGTACTACGGCCTCTGTTAGGAGTCGCGGTGTGTATATATATAAAAATAATTCTTGCAACATTTAGTTTATTTAATATAAAATGTATGCTATATAAATGTTCGATAGTTTTATTACTTTCTAACAAGAACCTCGTAAATTGGCTATTAATGCGAATGAGTTATAAGGAGATCAGCAAGATGCTTACACATGTTTAAGTTTATCTTAGTTAAGTTTCGTTTACTAAGCGATCATAACTTGAGCGAAAACGTAGCACACATATATGCCATTCAGTTAATATAAGGTAGGGTCAATTTATGTTTCAATGATTTAATTACGATTTAAATTGTAATAACATGTCCATCTTTTATTCACTAGATGGCCGGATCCGTGGTGGATTAAAATAGACTAAATACAATAGTAAAATTCCAAACTTCTTGTATCCGAAACTCGAGAGAAGAAATGTGAGATCCAGGTTAATGGTTTTCGAGCGTGAGAAATGTAATTTGAAAATGATTTCCATTCCATGTTATAGTCCGATTGTTAACTAGACGCCGGGCATATATTTAATAAGTTTAGGCAATTTTATACATTTAAGATTTTTATTATAGGAATACATATAATACACAGATAAACATTCATGACCTAGGCCGGATTCAATGCCAAGTTAACCGCCACGTGAGCTCGCCGGGCGTCTAACTATCGTTACATTATTCTTGAAGTCCACGAATGCGATCTGCGGGTGCACTAAAACGTGTTTAATGTTTCTAAATTTTTGACTAATCGCGTTTGTTAGGATCCATCTCTGATCTAACCCAGTCTCGGAAGCTGTGGTCGAATATAGTATCTAAATAATGTGAATATACGGTATCCTTACGGTACTTAGCACGGGTCTTTTTTTTTTCGTCGCGGGAAAACTCACAAGGAACACCGCGAGTGACATCAGTGCCGCCTTTGGTGAGGCGCCCGGAACAAAAAATCATCAGATATTTACCACGGGGCCAGCCTAACGTGGTGTGATAAGTCCACCGTTTCTTGAAGTTATACTTCTTTTGGTCGATAGAGAAAAATTATGAGAGTAAAAATATGATATTAATTATTTTTTACGGTGCGCGATAGTCAACATTTTAGTTTTTCTCTTACTACGCCAAAGAATTATAACTTTTAACGAGTGTATACACACTTTTATTATTATTATTATCAACACAAAGCATATATATATATATATATATTTATATTGTAGGAAATATTTAAATAAGTAAGTAAATGACACTTTTGTCCCTTGGCATGGACACCGTTATGAACTGAATCCATCTAATACTTGCGGTAATATTAAATTGGTTAATTTAGAGGCGCAAGCCGCCAACTAGGTGGAAATATCCAGTGAAAATATTGTGTGTCTGTCGGTACCGCTGTTTGTACTAGCTAATTGGAACGCGTCGTCGCCTGCGGCTACGCAAGGGATGGGTGTGCGTTATCGACGCCTAAAAAACTAAAATACATGCAATTGAAATTCACTCGATTTAATGCATGTGATATGAAATAAATAAGAGAATAATAATTATATCTGTGGACTAATCACGCCATGTCAGCCTAGCCGTGAGGACTTGTGTTACATGTACTAGGCAACAGAATTACGCTTAAGATTTTTACTATAGAAATACATGTAATAAAATACATACATAAATATCCACGACTTGGGCGGGATTCAAACACGCAACCTCTAGCGTAACACACGGTCTAACCGCTAGTTCACCAACTGAGCGTTAGTAGGTGTTAGGGGAGTATTATAACACTTAAATGTAAATTTTCCGAATAAATGAAAATAAAATAAAATAAAAATACTATCGGCAGTGCCATAATGGGGTAGGCAGAGCGAAACGGAGCCCCACATATCATGATCCTTACATTCCGATCTTCTCTACACTTATGTTAGACACAGACTGGTCGATTGCGAAGACTCATGAGTGTCAAGACACCACCTACGGACAGTACCCGAACAATCCTATCAAGGTATATCCGTCCTAGTTCCTCCCTAAAAAATGTACACAAGTATCGTTCCGGAACCCATTAATGTTCGTAATGAGCGGAGTCTACGAGCGAGAGAGCGTAAAAAGACGGGCGATGCTTTCACAGATCAATTAGAGCACCGTTATCACGTAAAATTGTATCATCTGTAACCCGACTGTCTGTTCGTAACTTGTCTGTAACAATAATTATTTTTACTCCCTTCGGGGATAATAGGCGTGAAGGTACTTTTTAATAATTATTTTATTTTGATAATACTTCGTTATCGGTTCATTAAAAACATTTATTTACAAACAAAATGAGAACATTTCCTTCATTTAATGCATTAAGAATTGTTTACTTAGAATCACCACTTCAATTTATAAAAATATTAAAAATAATTATAGATATGAATATCGATATGAATCTCCACGGTCATCACTAGTGGAATCTTGTTTAAATATTAATTCGGAGGACAAAGGGGTCGGTTGGCGGTACCATTGTTGCTTTTGTAACCCCTTCAGGGGCTTAGGGGTAATCTAGGGGGTTGAGCACCTGAGTTTATCTTTCGCTCTTCCTAAAGTACTTTTTGATTTCGCAATACAAGAGTACTGGACGCGTTGATATGGATTATTTGTAGTTTTGTACTTGCGATGTGTACGCAGTGTTCTTTTTAAATTAATACTAACAGCATAAAGCCGAAGACTTTTTTTTTATTTGAACGTGCTAATCTCAGGAACTATTGGCCGGAATTGAAAAAATATTCATGTTTTGAATAGTCCATTTATCAAGGAAGGTTATAGGCTATATATCATTACGCTACGACTAATAGGACCGGAGTTTGCGAGTGAAACCGCAGGGCGCGGCGTGGCGTATATACCTATTGGAAAGGATTAAGAGGTGGACATTTATGGGTATCTGTTAACAATCTGTAAACCATAGGCAATAAAAATCTATCTATTTAACATATCGTACTAATATTATAAATGCTAAAGCTTTGCATGTGCGTTTATTATAGTTTAATACAAAAAGAGCTTATTGTAGTGGAATTTGTCCGGCATGACCCGAGATGTACCCCTCGCTCATATGATACGGCCTTAATGTGACAGCTTTGCTGTCGCGTTTGGATCTGTTTGTATAGTGACCCACTGAACCGGAGGAGGAACAGGAGAACATACTTGCATGAGTATGCGGATATTAACGGGCGTTGGTAATCATTTAAAGCGTCTTATTGTTCCTTTGTCCATTAAAAAAAACTACAGAATGGATTCGTATACAATTTGGCGCAGGTATAAATTGCAATCTAGATTTTATCCCGAAAAATTATTTTATATTATATTTAATTGTTGAACTACGGTGAAAGAAAGTCAGAGAAACGTTTTTAGACCGTTTGGATCTAAAGACATCCTCAACAGAACAATAAGTGGAAGTCAGGAAATGTAGTGTGCCTTTAAGCTGCGCCGAATTGATTATGTTCGGCATAAGCTATGTAGGCATGCAACGCGTGGTACATAATACCGGTTTTCAGACTCACCAATTTGCGTCTTCTGTATGCCGCGCCTACCAATCAGGGATAAAAGGGAATAAAAAGAAAATCATAAAAACGGAAAGCAGCTACAGTCATTGTTACATTCTGAACCGACTGCGATGAGAAGGAAGAGGTCTAAATTCTATAAGTGCAGATATAATCGCCAACATCGTCTAGTATACGCCTCACCCCTACGTTCAACAAGTTGTAATATTTAATGAATATCAAATGAAATCCTGATTAAAGACAAATAGACGAGCTCCGACATCAAAGCGCCCTTTATCAGCAGCACTAGCCGAGCTCTCGGCTGCGCTCGTGAAGTTATTAAAGGCTATAAGAAGTACTTACCTCGTATATTAAATAATAATAGAATCCTTTATGTCAGAAGCTAAATTTAAATGAAATTTAATGAGAGGTATCCGTGCGTGTCTCTCATTCAAATCCTAGACATAAGATTACATAATTAGAACATTTTTCATCCCATTATGTAGAACTACTTTAGGTCAACGGTCACCTCTTGTTAGGGCGCTAAATTGGTACAATACAATCAAGTAAATTATCCCAATATTGCCATAGTTCATGACACTTTTGCAAAGTTCCAAAAGAAAACTTAACAAAATCATACAAAATTAAAAAATATGTAATAGTTATAACAATAATATATAAATGAATTATGCAATATTATAAATTTGTGCCGTAAATGTCGTCAAATATGACGTTTCTTCAAATGTAAAAACAATTGTAAAAAAACAATTGTAAGACATTGTGGTGTGGTTGTGCTTTATCCATAAATAAAAAAAAAGAATTAAGTTTTAAAAATTCGTACTTACAAATACAAATTTGAACAGTTCTGTTTACAGCTACTAGTCCGATGGACGGTTATGTTACATGCTGAACGTAAACCACCAGGTCTCATAATGTTTGGTAATTAGTAAACGCCTCCAAAGCTGTCCACAATCTCTTTTCTTAGCTATTCTAGTCTAACCTACCTCAACAATACATCTTTGGAAGTAGGTCTCTATAGATATAGCTTTTTTGATAAATTTCATCTCGCTCCTATCGCGCTTTCGAAAAAAACCAAGACAGATGTATATATGGCGAAGAATATGGGGGCGGCTTAGCGTGCTCGCCGAGGCATGGGGACTAACACCATCAACAATCATCAATAAAAATCCCAATAATACTTTGGTCCGACCCGGGACTCGAACACAGGGCCTTACAACTGTGGTTGAATACGCTAACCACTGGACCATGAAACAAACTATATATATCCTGTATGACGCTGTGTTCTTTGAGAATGTCTAGTTGTAAAATAATAAAAAAGCTGTGTGCGTCAGTGCCGACATGTGCATGGAGCTCACTCCGTAAGATCATGTTATTTAAGCGAAAGGGCCGTATTATGCTCAATCGTCGTTTCACATGATTTTTTCAACCCGAAACTTAAATTATTTCTTAAGGAAGTGTTACTCCTTACTTTAAAAGGTAATCATTTATTTGTCAAAAGTAGCTGTTACACATGATAGTTTAAAGTGCGCGCCTCTAATCGTTTCTTAAGGAGTAACACTGTCAAAAGTTATGATTTAAGGAACAAAAATAGCTCCAAATGTATGGTATTTATTATCATTCAAAGTGTTGTGTTGGCAGCCTTGTGAAATTGCCTGAACACTACCCCGTGACTAGATAAACACGATCACATGACCTGCTTACAAGCAGTCGGTTCAGGTGAACCGTGTCTATCGACATCGAATGCTGCTGGCATTTAATTATAAAAATGTATCTTCATTACGTTATAACACATGATATTGTTTGTGGAAATTGAGAAAATCGCGCGGCCTCACTTGCCGCCGCGAGCGCTTTACAACTCCCTCGCAATACACTATGAACAGTTTCCGTTCGTCTAGCCGCTGCCATTCCGATGGGAAACGGCCCTGACTAACACCACGATATTTATAATAAAAGAGGCCAAACGAACAGTCATTATGGCTACCGACGCACATAAACATCCGCATAGTTTTCTGTTGACGTGTTGCTCTCCTTCCCCACTCCGCTCCGCCGGAAAACAAAACCATATGAAACGCGACAGCATAGCTTTGCGACGATAGCATGAATCACAATGAATACATATCGATTATACACATAATTGCTGACAGAAAAATCGGGGAGATGGGGGCTGATCGGGGCCAGACCGCTGACCAGCTGATTACTACGCTTTTTATCCCCCGCGCCCCAATATTTAATTAACGGACACATAATCTGTGTTACCACGCTCTCCCTGAACACGGAGAAAATATGTTTTGGTTACATAATTGTATTTTAACTGACTGCGTCAGGAGGTCAAAAGTAGTTCTAAATGTATGATCTAATATATTGTCTATATATATATATATATACATATGTATATATGTATATATATATATGTGTGTAATTATTTCTTATATATATATATATATATATATATATATATATATATATATATCATCTTCATTATCAGCCCTTATCGGTCCACTGCTGGACATAGGCCTCTTTCAATGAACGCCAAGGCGGCCGATCTGCTACTCGCATCCGATCCGAAAATCGTCTTATAGAATTTAGTATGATGAGAAAAGCTAACAAAATAAACACGGAAACATTTCATTTTCAGTCATCACAAATTCGGATTGATGTGTGTGGTGTTTGATAATAATTAATTAAGAATTCAACTCAAATCAACAAATAAAATAAAATAAAACAAAAAGTCACCATTACAAATATTTTAGAGCGTCTGTATATACGTATATATACCTATGTGTTTGTATGAATGTAGAACACTATGTAGAGAAAAGCAGCTCCAGCGAGAACTGTTTGGTTTTTTAAAGAATGTTTTTGGTGCGCTAAGTATTTATCTTATATCATTGCAATATTAGTACTGTTCGTATGCCTTTGAAATTTGTCCTTTCAGACAAATACTTTTTCGTTTACATCTGTCTGAAAAGACAGATTTCAAACAAGCAAATAGTATACAATTATCAATTTCAATATAAAGGAAACGTTAAACTCTACTTTCACTTGAACCATGTAGACAAATCTAACGATATCCCAATCGTTAAAATCCGTATAGACGTTCAGGTTGTGCTACAACCAGAACAGGGAACAGAAACTAACATACACACACACAAAGAAGGAAACATGCCCCTTCTAGACAAAGTTGGGTTTACACGCAATCGAAAAATAATTTTGTGCACATTTAACTAAGCAAAAGTTACTAGGATACGCTGACAGTTTATCTTAAAAATTTTTGTTTATTTCTTTTTCTATACTATTTCATGAAGTCTACAGATCGGCACGATAAATCGTAGCGTCCTTTATAAAAGCAGGTTGTAATAAAGTCGTATGACGTCCCAGAATTCCAAAGGGGTATGGAATGTCAATTACCTTTCACCGACACGCCAACAATTCACGAACTCCGCTCCGTGATTTTAAATACTTAATCGTACGGCAAGGCCTTCGTTAGGGGCTGCAAATGAAGCGACAAAATCGCTTGATTTATTCACACTGGAAGTTGGAGGTCACTTTTGAGAACTATATTGTGATTCCTTACATCATGACGTGTATTAAATCGAGGTATTGCCAGTTAAGATCCTGGACAAAACGAGTTTATGATTAGTCGCTAATTGGAGCTGTTATAGTCTACGGCAGATTTTTTTTTGACTGCTCTAGCTAGACTAGGCTATTATCTTGGCCGAGGGACCGGGTTCCCTTGCGCCCCCCCCCCCTCCTCTAATACATGATTTAATAGATTGTTCAAGTATTGGTTTCAATATTTATGGTCACATGAGTCAGAGAGGGCTTATCTGGCACTTAGACTAATTCTCTTACAAGAGCATAACATCCAGATAGCGAAAAACTACGATTCTCATGTGTGCCAGAAGTACAAACCTCTACGGCCGTACCCGCCAAAATTCAGCTGCAGCGGCTGTTGTCATAAAATGCTGCGAAATAAAACTATTTTACATTTCAATTATAAAATATATAATAATAATAATAATATCTATGAACGTTAGCCTAGTCCTGTGCTAAGTACCGTATGGACTTGTGTCACTAGACAACGGAAATATATTTAAGACTTCTATATACTTAAGAAATCCAATATTTTTTTTACTGTAGAAATACATATAATGAACATGTAAACATCCGTGACCTAGGCGGGATTGGAACCCGCGACCTCTGGCGTAACACGCGGATTAACCGACACGTTACCAAATGGGCCAGCCGGTCGTCAAATCACATATCGATCGATAAAGCAGAACCTAAATGTAAAATTATTACTAGTAGTTTGTATTTTCAGCCGTCACATACATATAAACGTATATAGATCGAATAACATTACCCACCTGCCGACGAAGCCAAAATACCAGGACGGTATAAACGCGCGGCAGTAAAAGGAAACAGCAGCGTGACATTTCGCAGACATCACTAATTGACCACCCTCAGACCCCTAACAATTTTTCTCTCGTTTTGGTCCAGATGGCCGCCAGGACGAGGGTTGTACTTTATTACAAAAACGACTGTGTCTATGTACTCTAACATGTTACATAATTTCCGCAGCGTACGCGATATGAGGATTTATTATGCTATTTTTTTCACACTTATGGTTATATTATCGGAATTTTCATACGGATCTTTAAAGTTTTGGAAAATATTCAATATCCAATAGTCATGAGATATAATGTAGGACTCTAATGGTGACATATTTTTTCAAATCGTTCCAGTAGGTTTGGAGCCTATCCAATTCAAGCAGACTGCCAAATCTTTCCTCTTCCTAACGTTAGTATTGAATAGATAATAGGTTAATAGGATAGGATTAGGATAGTAGGTTAGAAACTTTGTGGTCTAGTGGTTAGCGATTCGTACTTCCATTCCGGCAGTCCAGATTTGAATACCGCCATGCATCACTGTGAAGGAAAACATCGTGAGGAAACCCGGATTCGTGTATTCGAATTCCACCTAATCTAGGATTGGGCCTGATTTCCTTTCTGGGTTGCAGAGGTCAGATAGCAGTCGCTCTGTGTAAAAATTTGCGCCCTCGTCTGCTCCCCTTGATATTAAAATACGACAAGGATAGGATGAAGAAAGATGCAATGGAATATAGCCCCTTGGGGTCCCGCGGGTATTGTTAGTATAGAAATTCAATAGCTTCTGTCACGGTTTTTGTTTTTAGTTTTCGTATTTTCGTCGATTTTCTCTTACAGAGCCCCTGGCAATGCAAATGGAGCTGAATGTCATGCAGGAATGATCAGAGCCCGTTGGCCCATTGTGAGAAAGAGTTATAAGAGGATAACATGTAGTAAGAAGCCCTGATTGTAGGTGTTTTGGGCGTTGGTAGTTGGCGAAGGAGTACGGCGGACTGCCTCTCGTTTATTATAACCAAAAAGCAAAAACATGTTTAAATAACATATCAATTAAACAAATACCAGTTTTATACGGCACATGACTGGATTTCGATGAACGAGCATATGGATCCTTTAGCGATTATCGACGCCTAGAAATATCCGCATATCATAGTTTGTGAATGCGTTTCTCACACTGAGCTATTTGATAACCTAACAAAACATGGGAGCATTCCTATCATTTCACGTTGATATTATGAGTGCGAGACCTTTCCGATCTTCATTATAGTTCGAGTATTTTCGTGGGAGTGGGGCTCAGTAGCCCAAAGTGAATCCTTACATCTAGGGCGAAGCCAATTGAACAGATGGCTGCTTAGAGTTTTAAAGAAAATGGAGATTAAGGGTTTTTGAGTACGGGCGACGGGCGAGAATAGGAACCTCATTCCTTTGCACTGTAATAAAATTGGTACGCTTGTTTAGTGGTACAATAAATACCCTTTTATAGAATTAACGTGGGTTCCATAGAGTCGAATGGACTGGGTGCTGACTCACAGTTCCGGGGCAGTAGTTTAGTGGGTTTTCAGTGCCGTGTGCCTCAAGCCTCACCATTGGACTACACCCAGGCTTGGTCATATCTGTAGGATCGGCCAGCAATAAAAAAGAAAATCCTATGAATGTCTTTATGATAATAAACAACGCCTTTTCAAGGGTATCAATATGTAAAATTGTGAAGTTATTCAGAACGGGGGAGTTTTATTTAAATACGTAATTTGCATCGCGGGGGTAGGATGTACAAGATTGGGACGATTTCTTTTTGCAATGCTAACGGGGGTTGAAAATATGTGGACATTATATTCAGAGAAAGTGTTTTATGAATATTGTGTGTGGGGGGAGGGGGTATTTTTATATTGTACGAGGACAAAAAGATTGGAGCTATTTGGTGAACGACGCTCATTAACATTCGCACATGCTGCCTTGTCCTCCTTCACTCCATGTCCCATGGGCCACAGGCTACTCACAAATCGCACGAAATATGACTGCATAACTGTCACTTCGCGGCGGTGTTACGTGCTCACATACGCCCGCTCGGGCGACAACGTCCTAGTCATACTGCTACAATTCCCGTATTGGCCCCGTATTATATCTACAATACCTCGTGCTGCATCTATACTAATATTATAAAGTTGAAGAGTTTGTTCAATTGTCTGAACGCCTTAGGGCTGAGATTAGACTCAGGAACTACTGGCATGAATAAGAAAAATATTTTTATGTTGAATAATCCATTTATCGGGGAAGGCTATAAGGCTATACCATGACTATCATAGGAAACGGCTGGCGAGCCGTTCCAGCCGTTTGTTTTGTGCCGAGCCAAGTGTTAACCGAATTTCATCCACGTCGCGTCTAAAATCAAGATTTTCAACAAGGCTAAACGTCAGCCGCCACATTGAATAACGTGTCGCAATGACATGGCTAGTCGAAGACCCGTCACAAAACAAAACGGCTCTGTTTTCTTAAATGGCTAGACGTGATTTAACGCGGCGATTTGTACAATATACACCCAAATCGCTTCCATATATGTTTTCATCTCTAATATTTGGGGTTTACTGGGAGAACCGGACTTTAACATAGGTTCCACACTTAATATGTCAGAATTCTATCACCCATAGCGAAATCCACTGACAGATATAGAAAACGCCCGAAAAATCTTCTGTTCCTCAGGCCAACTACTGAACAGGTATCATCGGTTATCTCCGACATGTTTATCTATATCTATAATAATATTATAAAAAGGAAACATTTGATTGTTTGTTTGTATTGAATGAGCTCGGAAACTACTGGACCGATTTGAAAAATTCCATCACCGTTAAGATCCTATATCTGATTAATATAGGCTATTATACAACTTTTAATAAAATATTAGAGATCAGTATGAAAAATTCAACAATGTAATCAAAAATGTAAAAAAAATTAAATATAAATCCTTAAATAAAAGAAATTTATAATTTTCGTATTTTTGTAACTCAATAAAATTTCCCACACATCGTAAAACATCCTTGCGAAGCAAGGACGGACTGCTAGTATATTATAATTAAACAAAACAAGGCCACTGGAACCATCTCTATCCCCCTTTTTTACTGTAAAAAATACAGTTAAAGAAGCATATCCCCCAATTCCGTCCGCCCCTCCCCCCTCCCGTGTAACTTCTGAGACGTAAAATTGAAACCGCTGTACCGTGACATCTCATGTTTATCTCCCAATCTCCGGGAGACTCCCGAAGAGACGAATTAATACACCTCATTTGGATGGTTTTAGGGTACTTTGGGAATGTATAAATGTGCAAAAACAGCCAGTAGTTTCTGAGTTGGGGTTCCGCAGCTAATTGTGCGTGGCCCAATAGCAAAGGACATGAAAAGACCGGAATACCGCTTAGAACCAAAATAAAGGTGGTGAAACTTTTGGTATTCGTTTTATTTATTTATGGATGGAGTCTGTAACATTAAACGAACCTGGTGGTTCACCCATTCCTCGAAAAATGAGAACCCCCTCTTTTTCAGGGTTCCATACCTTAAAAGGAAAAATTGGAACTGACAGGATCACGTTATTGTTCGTCCGGTTGTCCGTCTGTCGATTCCCCTCCTATGTTGTATAGATCAGATGGCAGTCGCTCCGTTTAAAAACTGGCGCGCTCTTCAGATCCTAGCTTGGTTAGCCGACTACGACATCACCTGATATAGGAACGGGACAAGGCTATGATGTCCAAGGTATGAAAAAATAAGAGCAGTAAAATAGTGTTTCTCTGTCATAAGGCAGGGTACTAAAGTATCCGATATCACGCGACGAATAAGCTCGCTGAAGTGACAATGGGCTGGTCACGCAATCGGAAGAACAAATGGCAGATGGGCCAGTAAGGTTCTGGAGTGGAGGCCGCGTTTAGGAAAACAAATGTTGGTCGCCCGTTCAGCAGGTGGGAAGACGATCTCCGTGCAGTAGCCGGTCCGTGATCTATGCGAGTAGCAGGAGATCGGTCGTCTTGGCGTTCATTGAAAGAGACCTATGTCCAGCAGTGGACCGATAAGGGCTGACAATGATGATGATGAAAATCGTATGAAACAGTAACGCTAAAACTAACATTACCGCGCAACATATCATTCAGTCCAGAATCATATGCTTTCTTATGAAGTGTCAAAAAGGTCGCGCGGATCTAATAGAAACCATTTTCGTACTCTGTCTAACATTTGTGGCAATAACACTTCGACTTGAACATTTTGAATACAGATAATAAAGAAATGTACAATAGTTAACAGCCAATAGATGGCTGCGTGTGGGGGGTGGGGCGAAATTAAAAACGTCACACGTGTTTCCTTACACCCCACTGATATATGGAGGGGGGTCGCGCTGTAAGGAAATAAGACATATATTTGAAATATTGTTATTATTGGATACTAGTGATTCGCCCCGGTTACACATGAGCATTGCTTGATTTTTTTTTCACAGATTCGCGCTCTGGTATTTTTATAGTATAAGCAAATGAGCAGTCAAAAGTTTTTGGTAAATAACCGACGTCTATAAACATCCGTAAGTTATGTGACTGCGTTTGCTATTACTTATTTATGACTGGGCGGTTGTTTAAGGGAGTCAGTTACGATTTGGTTTACAACAACAACAACACATGTTCACGCCATTTCCCTAATGGGGAAGGTAAAGAGAACGGAGCGCCATATATTGTGATGCCTTGCTTCCTCCTCATTTCGTATTCGTACAAACACGCCGATTGCGATGACTCGTAAGGTACCAGATGAATAATATTAAGTTCCTATTAAAAAAGTGTATGTGTAGACGCGTTACACTTATTTGGTGTAACACCAGAAAACTAAAATGTTGATAATAGCCAAATTCGGTGTGGCGGTTTTTCGTGATCGTGTGCGCGCATATTCCAAAAACTTACTCTCGTTATTATTGTCTAACGCGCTAAAAGAGGTACAACTTCAAACTCACACAATTCTATACATGCCAATATTATTGTGACCTTCTTGAAGGGATTATCAAGTCTCTGAGAAACACCGATGACGAGGTTTTTCTAGAATATATACCCGTTTCTCTCGCTCCGACAGCCGTCTCGCTCTATCGTTTAAGAAAACAGTGATTAGCGCTAAGATTGTGAAGGTCCCCCATTTGTATGCTTATTAGAGAAACCCCGGACACTTGACAAAACTTCATCTATTAAAATGTAGTACAAGTAACAGGCGAGACGACCACACTGCCTGGAGATTTTTAATAAGATTTCTATTCGAAAAATTATAATTTCATCACAATATTCAAAGGACTACTAAAACATGCACACCTTGGTAGTACCACGCTGCATTACAGCTGAATTGGGCTGGCAAGACCGGGGAGTCATAAAGTGACAACCATGCCATCGCACTTCGTGTGGCTTGTGAGTAACCAAGTGTGTAAACCGGTGGCCCAAGGAAAGGAGTGCAACGCATCTACGTGTCATTAATGTCTATGGCCATCCGTAGTCTACGAAAGACTCATAGTTTTCTCGTTTGCCCGATATCATAGGGATAAAAAAAATCTATCATTATTGTCCTTACCAACCATAGCTTAACTTCTTTTAAAACATAATTTGATTTAAACTTTAATTAACACTTGAAATTGAATACCAGTTGTCTCATAGTCACTCGATGTCTAAAAATTGAGAAATTACACAGCTCTTGTGCATTATTGACTACCGTTAAGTTTGAATTGTTGTTATTTCTTTACCTTCTAGCCTTTACCTCTTCTCTTTGAGCATGCTTCGACAATTTCAGTGAATCTGACGAGACAGACAAAAGCAACTGTATGAATGATAAGAGATTAAAACGCTCCCGCTTATCAGTCCGACCACACAATGCCGGGATCAAAAGAAAAAAGTTACAGCAAACTCTAATTATAAGGAAAATTTTTATAGCACTTGGATGATTCGAGGAATTTTCAGTACCGGGCCTGCGGGGGGGGGGGTCCGGGGGGTTATTGTTTTAACCTCGTCGCTCCTATGGCACGGCGTAATAAACGTTTATTGTGTTATTACCAGCTGTACTCTCGCCTGCTTCTTTGTTTCTTTGTGAGGTACGTTGACGGGCTGTTTTCGAGTTTCGTGCAGTATGTGAGACCATCAATGGCAAAACATAATATTACGTTTTGTAAGAGATAAAGCATACCTTACAGGAAATGGATCCTACAGGAACGGGGAGGTACCTCCCGAAGACATTATACCGGTGAAGAGACACAGGTATGCTGTCGCGTTTCGTGCAGACCGAGTTGGCAATGTCCCAGACCTTTCCTTTCATGGGAAGGGATTTCTATATCGCCGTAGAGTGACTGCATTCTCGCATTTGATTAGATCTGTGACTTTTCGATAGCCCATTGAAATGGGGGGGGGGGTTGAAGAAGAGCATGATCTTTAATGTAAAACAATAGTGTGTACGTCAAGGGGTGCCAGTAGTTATTCTTATGTTTGTGAATTTTTAATAAACTCCATTCAGTACCTACAGGATGTAGGTATCGGAGAAGACCTTTTTTTTTGGTGACGAAGTGGAATGCATTTACGCATGATACCTGGGAGCCCGGGTGGACCCCCAGACCAAGGTTGGACTCGGCCATTGGGTAGCAATACCAAGTAAACCCCTACAGGAGCCTTCAGCCGCTATTAGTGGAGGGTCCCGGATCTGTAGGTGGTATCGGTGACAAGAGTGAGAGAAGTTTACTCAGATAACAGTAATTTAAAGTGACAGCTATGCTGTCGCGTCTCGAGTGGTTTGTAATAAGCCGGTGACCCATTGGAGGGGATGAGGAGCTCCCTTCTTCATCTTCTCCGACCGGCCGCCGGCTGCCTATTACGAATCATGCATCTGCATGACAACTATGCGGATGTGTACTTTTTTATAGTATAGGGGGACAAACGGGTAATCAGTGTCCTTTTTACTACCGGTGCCTGTGTACACCAGCATGACTACTTTGCCGATCCTTTGCCCTCCTTATCTCCTCCACCACACAAAAAACAGCACGGAACGCGACCCTGAAGATGTCACATTACACTGGTATCATGTATGCTATCTCTCACTGCTTCTCCCCGGTCGTGCCGGTTCAATTCCGCCGCAATGCAGCATGGCGCAAGCTCCTACCTTCTGTGGGCGTCGGTAATAAAAGAGTGTGGCCCATGATCAGAAAACTCATTGATTGGAATAGAATAGCGTGAAAAGACCAGCAATATAATAATACTATGGATAAGGCGACCGCGGATTGCTATTTCGAGTTTATATCTCGCTAGGGCTGGACGGTCAGAAATAATATTTTCTTTACTTAGCTGCGGCGCTCTGATAGCGAACCCTCGCGGTCAGTAAGTACGTACAGTCGCGGACAAAGTGGCTTAGTTCTATTTTTTTTTTTGTTATGATGGTGGTTTAAATACAGGAGATCGAGAAACTGTTACGATACGATACAATATTACCATATTCAGTTTTTTTTATTGTATAGGGAAAAATTAAGCTTCAGGTCCATTATCATCTACATTATTGTCATGCCGCGGCGTTGCCCTCCTTACCTCCTCGCCTCCAATGGGACATATATAATTTTATACAGTGTAAGAGGATAAAAGAGAAGTTGGAGCCTTAACATAAAGATCCGCCTGTTACAGTTACACTGGCGTAAACGGGACCGAAACTACAAACTGCAAAAGAAAAGATACGCCTTTGCTGTTGCGTTTCAGGTGGTCCGTGAGTTTCAGGTGGAGAATCCATGATGGATATTCATTACGGGAGCAATAGCTAATAACGTTGCATAGTAATCTAAATTGGCGCAAGAATAGGGGGCAAGAAGGCAAAATACTACGAGCCCATGGACCATTGGAGAAGAGCAAGAAAGGAACGCATGGCTGATGCCATTAGTCAAAAGGCTCAAATTTCCCGTTTGTCTCGCCTATACTATAAAAAAGCTTGATATATTTAACGCAACACTTTTGTGCGTGATGCTACCCTCGTCTAGTATTATTATAGGGCTGACCGGAGATAAGGGACTTCAGTAACAGCCATAAGACAGGTAAAGTGCTTGACTGAATGCGCCGAACGAAAAATCACTTATGAGTTACTAGTTAGTGCGTACCCGTGACTTTGAACGTGATAGTAAATATAATATTGATCCTGTTTAAAGGACCACGGCCCATCCAAGAGGCAATAATGACAATAATAAACAGCCCAAACCTACTGATGATATAATTATTATCTACATTAATTTATATATACTTATATCTATTATATTAGCGAATGCCCGTAACTTCGTCTGCGTGGCAGAAACAGACAAAAGTCACGTTCAAAGTTAGTATTTCTATAAAGGACATGGTCTAGTACATAAGCTACAACATTGCCAAGTTGCATCAAAATCTATTCAGCAGTTTTAGCGTGATTAAGCACCTAATAAACATCCAAATGTTGAACCCTTCATATTTATAATATTGATAGAGAGAAGGAAGAAAGGGTAAATGTTTTAGTGTATAATTTATTTAGGTGACAGGTCTGGGCCTTGTTATTCACGGGCGAAGACGGGGCGTCATCGCTAGTGTATGTTAGTGATGCTGGTCATATCAGCTCCGCTTACTGACGGTGACAACGTACAGTTTAAACATAAATTTTGTCGGCCATCTTTCACACTCCATGCGCTAACACATTCATCGCACGAATTGCGCACCGCATAAAGCGTACTCAATCCACCTTCCTATACAGCGTGATGGTGAATTTTAACTAAGTGTAAGAATGCGATGACGTCAGCTTTGGCAAGCCAATAAAGTTCGATTAGGAACGATTTCACTGATACTTTATCCACCTTCGTACTGAACTCCGTCTACGACTTCCGTCGATGCAAGTATTGCGTTGCTACCAAGTTCCGTAGAAAAATGTGTCATGCTGTCATTGCAGTCGAATTGGGCCGGCACAACCGAGTACCTACCGCTCACACGTATTGAAGTGAAAGGTAGCCGTGTTTCGTGTTTGTGGCTTACATGTGTTGATGTGTTACGTCAGAGTGACATATGGAGGGCTGTTACTTTACGCATTGCGCGTGTAATGGCAGGCTTAGAGGCACACGCTCAGGTGACCCCATCTCATGGCCTTCGGGACCGTCCTGGTTATTGTGTGCGACACAGCTGTATCACAAGGTAGACCATGTATAATTATTTTAACAAACATGCAATAGTGTGGTAAGCTTCCTGTGGCCCATTGAAGGGGGAAAGGAGGAAGAGCAATGCAGCTGCATAACAATTAATAGCATCCATGGACGTCGGTAGTCACCAAAATATTTTTCATTTTCCCTTTTATACTATACAAAGTTGATTGCTATTCTGTGCAATTTGGGACAGAAATTGTCTCAATACGCAGAATAAAGTATGGCTTTCTCTGCTTCTCATACACTCTTCTCTAAAACAGTTTTTTGTTGCGCAATCATGCCAAAACTACTGAACGTGTTTTGATGAAACTTGACACCATAATAACACACAAGCCCTGGAAATATTCAATCAGCACGTAGTCTTGTCAGTAAGCCATGCGGACTGCATTGCGGGCAACAGCAAGTTGCATATAATTAAAACTTAACATTGACCGAAATAAATTAAGGATTTATCTGCGTTAGGTAAAGCAAAATTATTGATTGTTATATATTAAGCAAAAATTGGTGCGTTTTTATCAGCACCATGTATGACGTTGCTGCGGTGTAACTCACTCTATTATAAAGAGTTCGACTTTTATTGCGATTGCGTGACGCACTCGGCTCGCGGGCTTTCTGGACCGCCGACTAGCTTATATGCCCCGGATTTATGCGTTTTCGCACCACTCAACTTTCTACTTACTCCTTAGTTAATACAGGACTAGGCTTTCAAGTAAAACTCATTTACGCGCTTGTGATATGGGGAGTAAGCTGATTATGAATGCATGACGAGAGCGTTACGAAAACAAAGCCAATGGAAGTTAAGAGGGATATATATTCTATCTTCAAGATAGGAAAAGTACGAGTTACGTTTCGTATATTAGTTTAGAGGCAAACCTCAAGAGGGAGAAAGGTACGAACACCCGTTTCTTTCTTTCTTTTTTCACTCGTATCCAGTAACATTCGTGTAACGTATCGTGCAAAGAATAGGGGGACAAGGAATTAACCGACGCCATTTGCTATTAACTAAAAAACCAGATTTATTGCCATCCATTTCTACAATTTTCAAGTTAAGTTCTATGATCTGGGCAATCTTGTTAGCGGTATTGTCATTGTTGCATTGCAGTAGAATTGATTCGGTACGACCGAGGACAGTTCTCAGCTCTTAGCAGCTTCGCGTGCAGTATATGTTTTTGATGGCCCATAACATAGGCACCTGCATTGTCTCTGTTCGGATATTTATAGGCATCGAAGTCAACAAAAAAATCCCACTGCTCATTTGTGGCCACTATAAAATATATTAATATGGTTTTATTAAATTTACGCTTAATTGTTTCATAAAGACTTTATATTTAACGTGATTTTACATTTAATTATACCCCAAAATAATATTTTCCGCGATCTACATCTGTTATATAAAATTCGGTAGGCGATTCCTTCTAAGGAAAGCTAAAGGGTTATCTGTATACCATAAATACATCACACGCCAGGGGGCGGCTAGCAGCTGGCGTGCTGATAAGACTTCTCCATCTAGCGGCAAAACTATTACAATCATAAGAGCTCCTGTTTTACATTATGTTTAGACGATCGGCTGGCTCACTTGGTAACGTAAATGTTACCTCAGAGGTCGCGGGGTCCAATCCCGCCTCGGTTATATATATTTCTATAGTATGTATCTCCATAATTAAATTTAGAGTACTAAAAAATTACCTTCACGCGTATTATCCCCGAAGATGTAGGCTGATGTGTGCTAGTACATCCACAACTCGTAAAAGTCCAGTAATCTATACAAGCACACCCATAACTAGCCAATACAACGTAATGCATGCTCAGAATTTAGAATAATATATAACATATTTTCGTTGTTAGTGAAACACAAGATCTTACGGTACTTAGCACAGGGCTGGGCTGACGTGGTGTGATAAGTCCACAGATATTATTATTATTATAACTCTCATACAGCATTACCTCTTATACCTACATTAACAAAATTGTAACGACACAATCAAATACACTTCAATACAAGAAACAATGCACTAAAATTTTGTAACTAATTTGAACATAGGTATACTCTATCAGTGTAATTTGGATAAATTGAGGCACTGACTTCAATTCATCAAAGGAGTCTTTGATGAATTGAAGTCTTTGCTCATTGCATGCGACAGAACCACCTTTACCGTGTTCCAAAACCAACCAACCAACTTCCAAATGTGAAAGTTTTACAAAATTATTTTGTTAAATTAAATGTTCAATTTAATGATATTTTAAGTTAACGGGAATGTTGTTTATTACAACAAAACAACTTTTACGAGTTTTATTGCGGTTTATTTAAGTATTCAAAATGCCTAACATTTCAGAAGCTCTACAGCAATCGTGGTCACGGATTGACTGAGAATATGTCCAGGTGTAACAATTAAAAGTACAATATTTATACTTGTTTACTTGTTCCGATTTGACTTCCACCCCACTTGACCTGGGTCCCAAGCAGAGGTCAACACCTAGATAACCCCCTATTGAAATATGTTGATCTTTTTTAAATTTCAGTAGCCTCACGTATCATCCTTGCAAGGAAACGGTGTTCACTAGCAAGGAAACGGTGTTCACTAGCAAGGAAACAGTGTTCACTAGCAAGGAAACGGTGTTCACTAGCAAGGATTTTCCATGTTAGTCCAGAGTGTGATCTGTATCTGTGCAAAATGTCATACAAATCCGTTCATTATTATTATTATTATTATTATTATTAATTTATGCGTGAATGAGAAGACATAGATACAACCTCTAGCGTTTGTTATATCGGTAGGTTAAGTGGGATATTGAGTGGATATGAAACCCCCTCATCTGAAGGTATCTGCTTCCGGCCTGTGGATTTACGATCACCACAGAGTGCTCTCACTTCCGGTCACCCATCACCACCTCACAACATGTAGAGTCAAGCGTTCTTCACTCGACTGAGAGGTGTTTAATGTTTTCAGGGTATATTTATACCGTCGAAGATTGTAAAGGCGCTAACAGGCTTGGATGTTTTATATAGCATATGGAAGCAGACGAGCAGTCCTATTGGTGACTATGGCTGACCATAAATATCGCTTGTCGTGTTTTTATAATGTTGGACGCACAAGTTGCACATTCTCCTGGACAAACATCGTGACAGAACACTTTTATATATATATATATATATATATATATATATATATATCGAGGGGGGGAGGTGAAAAGGTGGGCAACACATTTGCATAATTACGCTGATGCTCATGGACTTCGGTAGTTGTTGAAAGGCTCCGATTGCGCGTTTGTCTCCCTATTCAATAAAAAAATAAACAAATTTAAATTATGTATACAACTAGCCAACCAGCAGCGCCCCATGGTTTCATCCGCGTAACATGGCAAAATTTCATATCATATACTACACCCCCCCCCCACATTTCACCCCTTTGCGGGTTGAATTTATAAAACCCTTTCTAAGTACTCACCTACATCACAAAAGGAACCT
>JAFELO010003250.1:269362-289876 GCA_017140195.1 Eumaeus atala
CATTCTACAATACATATACTCTGTTACAATAAAATAGATTTAGCATCCAACTTTCACATGTGACATATACTATTGAAACTAACACATTAATGATACGGTCTATCAAATCAATAGTTATACAGATCATGTAAATAACCATATCAAATGCACACTTAAGAGAATTAAGACATTTTAACATTAACAAAGACTTTTCGAAACATAAGATATGAATCATGGCGTCGGCAAGAAATCATGAACTCACCCTTTTATATGAAATGTTACGTTCATAATAACTATTTCATTAACAGTTTTTAGGAAACAGAGAAAAGGAAAAGAGAGATATTTCTTCGACGCAGAGCACACCTTCTGTCTAACAGTCAAAGAACAGAGATATACTTTTTTATAACATGATTAAGTAGCAAAATATAATTGCTATAAGTTAACACCATTGTTCTTGTCATGTCAAGCAACACCGCGAGTATCAAGTATGAGGATTATTATTATCTTTATTTCAATAAATCTAGCTTCATTAAATATCGTATAACACCGAATTCTTTCCGGCGCGATTTCAGTCAGCACAAATCCCCAAAGCTGTACTGTAGTCTGTATTGTAGTCAATCTTCCTCGATTTTTCTCCTCTCTCTCCTTCCTGAATCCTTTGGTGAAAAGCGCACGAAATCAATTCAGGCAGTAAAATCAGTCAAAATCCTTTCAGTGGCTTTTGGTAAGATTACATACAGGCCAACAGCTTTTACGAACTTTATTTTAGAATAACAATAGATTAATATGTACCTATAGATATCATCAATATGTACCTACAAATATAAGTTTGAAGTGAAATGTGAATTAGGCGAATTAAGCCCAGAGCGTACAGCGTTAGGCCGAGCCTCATTTTTTTCACACGATTATATTTGACGCACGATTGTGTACAGCGGGTCTTCCGAACGAATTATGAGCAAAAGTAAAGTAAATTACGTCCCTTAAAGAGTAAATAAAATAATGTTATTTCCCTTGGGATAGGTTTTGCGCAAGTGAAACAATAGGGCATAACCTATAATAATACTTTTTTATAGTATAGAAGGCAAAAAAGCAATAAGAGCCTTTTCACTACCACCAACACCCATAGACATTCTTTCCTCCTTCTCTCCAATGGGCCACGGAATACTCACAAATCGCACGACATGTAACGTTAAAGAAACTATACGGCAGTGTCAAGTGAGCGAGAGATACTACCCCAATCGTGCTGGCCTAGTTCAGCTGCAGTGCAGCACGTCACTGCTGGTGGTCTTAAGTAAGATATAGGAAGTTTCTATCTCTAGACAGTTTTGCAAGAAAATATAGCTCACCTTGTCGTTGTTGACAGCTGACTGTTTCACGATAAACGGCGCCCCCGGCACACCAGCTCCGAACATCGAAGGCATCATGGCTGGCGCGAAGATCACCTTGACCGGTTGATTCTGACAAGAACACGTCTTCATGTCATTCGACATGTTCTGCTCCTCGCAAGCGCAGCAACAGTGACGGCAGACCTTCAAGCGGCTTTGACAGCTCTGGCTCTGACAGTTGCGAGTTTGACAACCCTGGCTCTGGCAGCTCTGGCTCTGGCAGTTGCGAATTTGACAGCTACGCTCCGAGTTCTTCTCATCGTATGTTTGTATCGACGTTGTTTTCATTTCAACACGCCTCTCGTTGGCTTCCGCCGTATACAATTTCGGTTTTTTATTTTCCTTTGGTATTTCCAGTAACGGTGTTTTTCTTTTCAAATCGGTCGGTGTTTCCAATAAGTATTTTGGTTTTTCGTGTTGTTTCGAGTTGGTGAGGTGAGAACTGTTGTCAACAGCCGTCGACAAAGCGCTAGGTTTGGTAAACGGATGTACCAATAGGGTTTTTGGTAAAGTTTTAGCCCCGAGGGGCCTAAGTGGGGGTTTTGAATCCAATTTGAATGATTATTTAACTTCTTTTTAAATTTTCCCCCAACATTGGTTCCTAATACTTTATGCACAAAGTGTTCAATAAATATTATTAAATTATTTACACAGCAGTTTTAATTGTAAATAAAACAATCTTATTTTTTAATAATGCACAACTAATTCTATTACACTTTCACCAGATTTCGGTTGATCGAAACATAAACAAAACACAAAGTTTAATGACCTCCTGCACCACGTGACTGTTTGTAAACAAACAAACTAACAAACAATCATAAATCCACGTTTTGCACATACGCACACTTTGCACAACACTTGACAAAGTGTTTAAATGAGTTTTTAGACTTTTCTAAACGGTTTTCAATGAGTTATTTTAGGAAACACACTTGATTTTGTCGACGAAGAAAGAGTGAAGAGCTCACGCGTTGAAGTTTCGTCAGCGACTGAAGCTGAGTCGTAGAATTGTTATCCGCTGGGCGGGGCTTGGGCGGTTCAAATCAGACCACGCCCGTGACATTTTTGATTAATTCAGCACAGTCTAGACTTTGCAAGATGGCTGTTAGGGTTTATAAAGCGTAAGAATTTTCAGCTTGACTAGCCGAGAGGTTCACTAGAATAGATTGAATGTGGACCAAGATATCTCCTCATCCTCCAGCCCGACATCATTGTATGGGAGGTTTCCGGTCCGGTCCGGTTCCAGTAACAGAAGGTTATCGGCATACCTCCTGTGACTGGTTTCAGGACGAGGTCCAGGTTTTTATTTGTTATCGATTCATTAATAATTCTTCAATAAACAAATATTGGTCGATCATAGTAAAAACCTCTTATAATACATAAAAACTATACAAAATAACTATCGTAAGGCATGGTCAATATAAGCTAATCATTTATCCACATCTCCGTGTTACAGCTGGGCTCAGCCTGGTTGCCTTTACTTTTTGTCGGCTTGTATAAATCCTTGCAACGTTATACTGTCTTCTACTTTCACTAGGGAGGGGGAATTGGAATTCCTTCCTACTCCTCCTATTTTCTTTGTATTGAATTCGTTGCGGGACAGTTTTAGCTTTTTTTTTTCTCAGAATCCCTGTGGTCATATCAAAGTTTCATAAGTGATTGCCGCTATCGATTCTGGCTACACAGTAGCAGCAGCGGTGGAAACTAGAGGTGGGCCGAGACAGTTTGAAAAAAAAAATACACTTCAATAAATTTAGCTTGACCTCTATTCAACATTGATAACATATCTTCGCGCTAGTTCCCTAATGGGGCAAGCAAAGGAAACCAATTGCCACATATCACGATCCTTACATACATTGGAAATGTAGCTTACTGACACACTTGGCGTGTATAATTGCGTATTTCATAATTACGCATAACGTTAATTGACCCTTTGTATAATTGATGGCTTAAAGTTAGAAGCTATGTTTTATGGGTACCTCAGACCTTCATTTTCAATAGAATACTTTTTCGGGACAAGAAATGTTGCAGTCGTTAAATTCTGTGGGGATAAACCAGAAACAATAATTTTAAAAAATATTCAATTCTTACATAAGTGTCTTAATGTAAATACTCCTTTAACAAAATAGACTTAGAACTTAAATAATACGATAATTGTATAACGCTAGAGTTCTCAAACAGACTCGTAAGAACGTATTCAAGGATTTACCATGAGTCAGTAGTTATCAGTACTTATTATGATACAAAGTTCCCAGATGTTGTCTGTCTATATGTGATCAATTTTCTGAAACTCCTAGAAGTGAATTTTTATGCGCTTTTCACTCATTGTCCGAGCGATTCTCGAAATCGAAACGTTTTATTGTGTAACTTGTTAAGGTGACAATCCAGCCTCAGTTGTTAACGGGGTACACATCGCTAGTCAATCATAAATCCATCACCACCTACTGATAAATTTAGATTATAAAAAATATCATCTCGGCCGTACACTCCTTTTTTGTTGATGCGAGGAAACGCATTTACGCGCCTTCACCAGCTCCTGGGTGGGGTCCAGTGATGTGTGGGGCTCGCGCCACAATAATGTGCCGAATAGTCATAAAACACTGCGAGTGCCATCGATGCCGTCTCTTTTGAGGTACCTGGGAACAACAAATTATCATGGCTCCTCGACGGCCAGTCATTCGCCTAAGAAACTATCGCCTCGCCCACAACAGGATTGCCCCGCACCACAAGACAACCCCGTTAACTTTGGTACAGTGCAATGGTGTGAGGTTCCCATCCTAGACCTCTGCCCCGTGCGCAATAGCGTCTCATCCTGTTTCTCCTTTGTCCCCTATTCTTATAGGAGGGATACAAAGAGAACCTCTCTCGGTTCAATTGGCTTCGCGTGGGTTCACCCCAGGCTACCACGCCACGACAAGGGTTGAAGCGTGGTGGGGCGGCCGTAAGCTGCTGACGTAGTGATTGAAGCGTGGTGGGGCGGCCGTAAGCTGCTGACGTAGTGATCATGGTCATAGATTGTTCAGATTTTTCTTGGGCAGCTTTTGCTATTTTTCTCCAATTTTCTCTGCGTGTAGCATTACGTGTACATTCGGCGAGGAAACATAAAAAAACTTTCCGTAAAAAAAAAATACAAGCCCTTTGCTAATATGTGTCTAATACCGTGTCTTCCCCTATATCAACTATACCCATTTGATCGAAGGTATTACGCAAGTAAATGCATTTGCATTTACTTATCGGCATTTGTCGATGCCGTGGTGTTGTACCGTTTCACTTCATTAAAATAATAAAATCGATGCATATCGTATTAAAATGTGGGCTTTTTGCACCTCTTCTCCATATACTCTTCAGCTGTACCAAAATACAAACTCCTCTATCGGCGCCGTTCTTTAAAAAAGGGATGAGATTTTTTCTTCACGTCTTAATATATATACTGAAGGGTGAAGGAAGGTAACCGCTGTGTATGCTGATGTTTATTGGCTCCGATTGATAGTTCATCCCCCTATGATATGTATTGTTACAAATGGTAAAGTTTATTAATTCAAGCAAGTTGGTAAGCGTTTGCAAGTGTCAAAAATAAATTAAATTGTGTTTCGCAAACATTTTTAATTGGATTTTGGTCTTCAAATTAATTGGCTTCTTTTGCTTTGCGAAGGTCAGCAAACACACATTGAACAGAATATGAACCAAACTTTTGAGCTCCTGAGATTGCTTCCATTTTCCCAGACATTTGAGAACTTGGATGAGTTTTGATGATGCGCCGCGTGAGTCCCAATGGTGGAAATCGCATCACACGGTAGTACCGAAGAACTGCGAAGCTCGGGTGCCGTCAACGGTACCTTGGTGAGATGCTCTGGAATTGTTAATCATAAAGGCCCCTCGATGGCTTGTCAGTATCCAAGGGACGCACGCCACAGAAGGGTTGTCTAGCACGAACAACCAGTCCACAAACACCGATCACCTCCTCCTGCTTCTTTTTAAGCCTTTTTAATACGTTTTTAATAATACGTTTGCTAATTGAGTCTCCTATAGTCGGTAGGTTGTAAATATATCTGGTTATCATTATTGAGATTATTCTTGGGGTCCAAAAGGCCTGGCTCATTCTCACGCTGATCGGAGAAATACATTCCGATGTGGGATTATTTGGCTAATTTAACTATTATTATTATGTTAAGGGACACCGTGGGACGCTCAGCCCCTAGACGTCGAGGAAGCTCGCGCACGATAGCTAAAATGGCTTCGACGCTGGCGTGAATAATTGGTTCATGGAGAGAATTATGTCTTTGGGGGCCGTAACGCCATCACCCTCTGACGGGTGGAAGACACTAAAATAAACCAATATGTGTTACATATTAGTGAAAGGTAATATATAATATAATATAATATCGCAGCCGTATTGGGTACAACCGGAGGTAACTCTCGCTCACATGATACTGCCGTAAAGTGTTAGCTGTGTCGCGTTTCGTGCATTTTGTGAGTAGCCGGTGCCCCGATGGAGGGGATGTTAATGGGCGTCGGTAGTCATCAAAGAGCTCCAACGGCTCTTTTAATTTTGGTGTACTGCTGACTACTTACTCCATCGGGAACTGCGAGAAATTTTTGTTCAAGTTTTGCTGCACATAAATTCATTTCAGATTTTTCTAATTTATCTTACTGTAAAATGTATCCAAAATAAGGCTATTCGCAATTTCAATGATAATGTATACATAAATCAAACAGAGCCCGCAAAAGCTGTCTGTCTGTGTTTGATAGATTTTCTCAAGTCTTCCGAACGTATTTTCTTGCCATTTCCATCTTTTGATAGGTGCGATTCCCGAGAAAGGTGCTGGTGTGGAACTTTTTCACGGCGGGGCGGATCGCTAATTACTCAATAAAATACAACACCAAACCAACAACACAATAACACATCATCACGCCAGTTCCCAAACGGGGTACGCAATAAAAAGCGCCACAGGTCATGCCTGCCCGCTGCACTATATGTTGGAAAAATAAAACTTCAATAAATCTTCGGGAACCCTAAATGATTTGAAAATGTTAAGACAATACGGCCTCGTTAGGACGGATGTTGGTTTTTCCAGGCGCGACCATCGCATCGAGAATACTAATTGATTCTATCGATTTTGACCGTCCGTACATAATTCTAATTTTATTATTTCTTCCCGGTTATACGGAGCCCTCGGTATGTACGTCCGATTCCCACCGATATTTCGGTTACTTCTTTAGTTCAAGGTCTTGAACTTAAAAGTTCCGTAATTGACTTAAGTCAAATACCCACATGGAATCAACAACTGCGATACCATCTACCTATCTTTTACGGACTAAACTAATTAACGTATCACCGTTAAATCGCCAACCGTTAACCCTTCCAGGATTAACCCTTTTAACAATAACTTAAATTAAGTTTGAACCTTTCAAGTCATTTATAACGTACGACATATCTAAATATCCTTCACTATATGGAGAACTAAATTATTTTGGCTTCTTTTCATTTTAAATGCAATTTACTCTTTTCTCACATACTCCTTATCAATGAATGCCAAGGTGGCCAAACCGTGTCAATCTTTCCCAAACCTGATAAGTATCCAGCAGAGAACGTATATTTATTGATGACAATGATTATATTTACCTTTAATGGGTTTAAATATTTCAAAATAAGGAAAAAAATAATTTGTAAATTTATCAAAACGATGAAAGGAAGATGAACCAATAATTTTGTCAAAGTTTGTTGAGATAAGTATTTTAAAGTAATCGATGTCAACATTTAAATTACTTTAAAATTAAAATTGTAAACAGTTAAGTAACATGCACGTAAACTAAAACAATGAATTTTATTTAGCACGAAGCTAGGCCAATATAAGGTCAGTAGATACTATTATTAAAACGATAAATAATTTTCAATATTTGGCCTGTATAAATAACTATTTTCAATTTCGACGGCTACGACGACCATCTTAAAAATCGTGTCGGAGACGTTTCGGGAGGTCTAAGTGTAGTTTCTGTCCGGTATAATTTTATTTGATTGCAGGGCCTAAATGACCCCAGCGCCTGGCTGGGATTAAGTTTAAGTGTTGAACTTACCACGTTTACGATACAATTAGAGTTCCGAAGTCAAAGGGTAGATGTAGCACCCTATAACCAAGATTCCGCAGTGTGCTTGTCCGTCTTTCCGTCACCAGGCTGTATCTCATGAACCGCGATAGCTAGGCAGTTGAAAATCTTATTAAATTGAAAACTATTGCCACTATAACAACAAATAGAATCAATTCATTGTTTAAGGTAATTCTCCCTAAAGACAAGCGTGCTTCTGCCCTTTTATAAATAAATGCTACGGAAAACCGTAGTAATCCCCTGAAGAGTAATCGGACCGACGCCCATAAACATCGGCATAATTACTATGCCAATGCGTTGCTCTCCTTTTCACCTCGCCCACTGGGCCGATGGCAACTCACAGACCGCACGAAACGCGACACCGAAGATGTCACTATATGCTGGTATCATATCAGCGAGAGGTGTCTCCGCGGTCGTACCGACCCAATTCCGCTGCACTGCAGCATGGCACTACCTCTTACTAAATTGTTATTATCTACAATCTCGGTATTCTAGCAACAGCTAGAACAGCTACGCTGTCGCGTTTAGTATTTTCTGAGACGCTTGGGCCTTCACGTGCGATTCTACCCGAAAGGGTATCTTTGAAGAGACAACAAAAGAATTTCAAAATCGGTTCACAATGGACAGTGAAAGTTTTACAAACATATAGGTTGAATTGTAAACCATTTTTTTTTGAAGTCGCTTGAAGAAAAACTGACTTCAAAAATAACCTCGCATAGAAAAGTCAACTTATGTGAACCACTGTTTATCATGAAGAATTTTGCCAAAAATTTCAAATGTACCCCAACCGTAGTAGTAGCTAGTGGCTCACTCAATTTTTTTAGGGTTACGTAGCCAAATGGGAAAAAAAAGGGAAACATTATAATTTCTAGATGTCAGTCGGTCCATCCGTATGTCACAGACGTTACGCAGAGGTTATGGGTACAGTATCTTTGAAATCTGACCGTATCTAAGAATTTTTTTCTTTTGTGAGATATTAGTGTCTGAAGTGGTAAATGTGTCCGTCCCTCTCTTACTTTTAACTACCGAGAGGAGAAATGTAAAAAAAATGGGATAATAGAATTCGATTTTTAACAAAAATAAGTTTGAACAAAAAAGATTTTATACTTAAAGAGATATGGAATTTTTTTGCTTGTTGACACGGAAAACTTCATAGGCCAGTTCGTTTCGGGATTTTGTCCTTTTCATTATATTTTTTTCATTTTATGCTTTTTAGTTACAGTTTTAAAATTCCAAGTCATATATAATATTGGAATCGTTATATAGAACATTATAATACCCCACTCGATTCTTAAACTTCACTTATCGCTCAAAATTTGCCACGCACGAAACGCGACAGCATAGCTTTAAGGTAATGTATTATGTGAACGAGAGGTCATGCCGGCTCAATTCAGAGGTATCCCGTACCTCTTCTCTCTTTAGTTCGATTCCTCAGTGCCGGGGGTCATGTCTATCAATAATAGAACCTTCTCTCGATATAGAATATTCCTCTCCTTCTCCTCCAGCATCCTGCGACGTGTGCTTGAAACCTTTATATAAAGAGGGATGCTGATCTATTCTGATCAGCGCATGGGACGTCGTCTTGACCTATTGCTATCTACGTTGCCGAGAAAATGTTAATCCTCTGCCAGACCCATATAATCACAATAATGCAAGGACAACTTTAGGTGCCGCACGTGAGCTGCGTTCCTTGGGGGAGGGGTTCGGGGCGAGGGGGCCGGACCCTATATAGATCATAATAGTCACTTTAGCTAATCTTAAATAACTTAGGATGCAGCCTTCTCATCTGCCGGAAAGGAGAGGGCTCCTTTCCCGCAGATGGGAAGGAAGCAAGGTTTGTGAACCATCATCTCGCCTAGCCTAAAATGTTAAATCTCTCAATACTCTACATTATTATTTTACTCCACACTATATACAAAATGTATAGTGTGGAGTTTGATAAATTAGTTTGAATACGAACGGTTCACAAGTGGCAGATAAGATCAGATGCAGACATGTCTTTGTTCCCACGTCTCCCTCGGCTGGCGCTGACTTATCTCCGGCAGTTCTCTGAGCTGACGACAGTCTGATTAGCGAGAACTGCCGAACTTGGCCTATCCGGGTTAAGTGAATTTTAAAATAACCTTCTTGCTCGCCACTTCCTACGCGTTGAATGTCAATGTGACAAAGAAATAAATAACATATAATAATAAAAAATAGTGTCCGACATAATAATGTCTGTGGACTTATTTACTTTGGCCTAGTCCTGTGGTAAGTACTATTAGTAATTTCGAAGTAAAACACCAAAAACGCAAGATTTTATTATTTTATAACATAAATTCAAGTTAATTCAATAGTTGTTTTACGACCGAACACCTCGACGATAAAACACTGAATGCCTCTTCGGCCTAATTGTTGTATGTAATCGACTAACTTTTTCCCACCGCCTGTCGGTTATTCAGATAACAACGTATACTCATTACTATTTTGTATCCGACAAACAGCCAGGCAATTATTACCGCAGAATAAAAAAAATAATTACACTTTTAAAACAAATCAAAGAATAGTTTTAACAAAAATTATGTATAAACATCAAAGGATTGAAATAAAATTTCTTTAATAATAAAACAAAAATAATAAAAACGTTTTATCTGTGAGACAGAGAAAACACAAAAAGTACAGTAAAACAAAAAACATAAATAAAATAAGCAATATTACAATGCTATACATAGTTTACATTATATCCACGTTTTGATAGCAGTGTCTCACAAAAAGGTGAACCTCAGCATAAGTCCAGACTATTTATTGTCCAGACACTGATTTTCTGGATCGACCGATTTTTTTTTTTCATTTTGGCCGCATTATCATTTTTTTTTTAAATAAAAAAAAACTTGCTAAAATATTTATACTACACGCCGTTTATAAAAATACATTTGACTACACCATACTTCATATAAATATTTTATGTTATTATACTTACATAAAAAAAACCATAAATTATTAGGTACACATGAGAGTTAAGGGAATTAAACTGCACTATTTTCTTTTTTCAAATTATGTTGATATATATGAGTATAATATATAATGTATGTTAACACAAACTTACACTTAATTTAAACACACATTCAAATACGTTACAGTTTAATATTGGTGCTTTTGAAATTAACATTTTCTTAATTAGTATGTTTCCACATGGCCTTGGTATTATTTACGTTCGTACAGATATATTTTTAAAATATGCTCCTTTTTCTGCAGAAATGGCCTTTACTACGAGTTTTTTAAGCTGCTTATAGTAGTCCAATTTTGTCCCACTACTTTTTAATGTACGAAATTTCCTAAAAGCTTCATCGCGTCGCTTCATCATAAGTCGAATAGGGTATCCAAGGGAAGGTCTTCTCCTTTGATGTAATACATTTTTGAGGGCAAGAATGTCAGAAGCTGTAAGCAGATTAGTAGTAATGTATTTAGTCACTTCCTTGATGTTTTCATTTAAGTTCAAAGCGCTCCAGTCAAAAGATTAAATATAGTTTTTTAATAAGGTGGGATCTATGTTTATGGGTGGTCTAAAACGTATCTGTTCCATCGTCTTTTTCAATTTGAGCATATACAATTCGCACACCACTAAAGTGTGGTCATTCAAGGTGGGTGTGTGATCTACCCATACTCGTGTCGAGTTTACGTCCGTGCAAACGTGATCGAGCAGGGTGTCACTGTGTGTTGGTGTAGGCAAGTTGGTGGAGGCTGAAGCTGGACGAGAGATCATTAAGCAATAATGCGTTGGTCTCACTGGTATTTAACATGTTACTATTGAAATCGCCGTGTATTATGTGATCATGCCACGATAAGCAACAGATATATTCACTTAGTGTGCTGATAAGGGTATTCGGCCTCGTGAGCAATACGTTAGGGTTCAGTATAGAAGACCGAAACATAAGGAGTGTGCTGCGCGTCGGACCCCAACGAGCGGTAGCTGCAGCGGGACTGCGTGCAGTTTAGTCGCCACAGTGAGCGACACGAATTACTGCACAATGCGCGAGTGCGCAGCGGTGCGAACACGTCGGGTTTTTAATATCGACTGGTCTCCACGGCGGTTCCATGTGAACAAGAGATAACGCGAGTTAACCGACAGCTCTTCCACGCCGCTCGCTCTAAAGTAAAACAGATGATATGGTGGTACGTGGGGTCGCGCGATGCCGGTGAAAATAATGCAAGGCATCGTATTAAATCTGTTACCGATAATGAAAAGTTTTTTTGTACGTGGTTGGTTCGACTCACATCTTTTAGTTTTCTTATTCCGGGGCGAATCGTTAGTTTAAGCCTATATAATACGTGCGAGTATGATTACTGCACGGGAGCGTACTTGCCGAGATAACATTTCATTATAGTTTTATGGAGATGCATACGCGAAAGTCAAACATTTGTTATTTTGTGTCGGGTACGTTTTACTACGAGGTGACGTCCCGCCATGCGATAAGGGCCCGTAGAGATGTTAGGAGAGAGACGTGCTCGTGTGGCAGCAACTAACGGGCAGGCGGAGCCTTCAGGCGACTGCTGACGTACATAAACATCTGCACCTAGACTTAATAAGATATGAAACATGGCGTCGGCAAGAAACCATTAACTCACCATGTTATATGAAATATAATTCGTGCATTGTGACGCGAATATGTAGGTTCCCGGCGGCAAATAAAAAACTAATTAATTATCATTTGGTGATGGCATATAGCGTCAGCCATCCCAAATATATCCGACCTCAACATTGCCAAAAGGAAAAAGAGTGAAATTTCTTCAACACAGAGAACATTAACCCTTACAGTAATAGAAACAGTTATCAACATCAATATCAAATTATAGGTTACAAATATATCTGTCTTTTTGGCCAAATGACTTGAAAGAATCATTGTCGTATCAATGCCTGATCATCAAGCCCTGAAAATCAGTGTCAGGACTCATCAGGTTCTGGCTATATCTGAGGCCACCATTTTGTGAAACGCACTGTTGCCAACTGAGCTACGTGTTTTATGATTTTTTTTTCTTTCTAATGCTCTTACTTCACACTTCCTTATATTTAAATGTCTTGGTCTCACTGTGTTTTTTACAAATAAACTTTTTATTTATTTTATTTATAAAGTTCTCGTATCACAAAGTTAGTTACCTTACTCCTATAAGTGAAATATTACCCGCTGATTATTAACGAAATCTCAGAAACTACTAAAAGTTTCAAGTTTCGCATGAGGGTACTTTTAAACCATTTATTTATTTCCACATAAAAATATGGTTTACAAAGGAACAGAAAGAACAAAACAGTTTGGATGCGGAGGAACAGACTCAGTGTAGTTTTAGCACATAGGTGCTCCTTGCGACGGATTTTTGCGAAATTCGATCCGCGCAGAAACCGCAGAAGTGCGGTCTTGGTAATAAAGTATGCATATGAACATGCGAGGGACTGTTAGTAGTAAATAAAGCTCAGGACTTCGTTTCTTCCTCTTGATGTGTCAAGTCAACTTATGGAGGAAGGCTATACGCTATATACCATCAAGCTACAACTAATAGGACCGGTGTTACGGGGTTCAAACTACGTAAAGATGCACCAGCATCCTACATTACTGGCACGTGAAGATGCATAGCAAAAATAACATCACGGTCGATGCTAGACGGCTCCTAACTTAAAAAGTGAGGATTTCCAGACTAACATATATATGTAATGTCAAAGCCTATTTTCCCCTTAGGGGTAGAAAAAAAAGTGCTCAGATACACGAATCTACTGACATTTAATCAGGGACCCAAAAATAAAATTTCATGTTTTACTAATATTAAAAACAACGGACGGCCATACAAATTCTCAACCCCTATGTTAATAACTTAGGTGGAGAAATTCCAAAATCCCTTCCTGTGTGTTGCCTGCTCAATAAGTCGACCCCACTTACCAAATTTCAGGGCCGTATCATTAATAGTTTTCACTCGGCGATGATGAATAAGTTAGTCAGGACTATATACCTCCTTAGTTACATAATTAGTATATTAGTATTACCATATATACTGTTACAATAAATATTACAATTCAATTTGAAATCTCTCATTTTTATACAATTATTAATTAAGTATTCTCATTTTAGCTCCAATACGATTTAGCGACAAAAATTGAGTGCGATATTAAAATTGAGTGAGGTGTAAAGAGAACAGAATCGCTGTGATTGCATTATGCAAAGTAGGTGCGGAGCCAAAGGCAATTTCTAAAACCCTCCATACACTTGTCATTAGTGAAATGTTTGTTTACTGGGCTATTAATAGGTACAACGAGACTACCTCAGCTTGTGACACAGACCATCCACGCAGTGTTCGTATGAAAAAGTGGTCAAAGCAGTAACGGAAACAATTCGAAAAAGCTCTGTCCGGAAGCAAAGCATTTTTTCTCAGGAAATGGCGATAGCACGAGCTATAACCATGTCGCGCAATTAGTCGATAGAATACAGTGTGTGGCATAATCCGACTTCTGTTTGTTGGGGTGTTAGCTATGAAGGAGTGATTGAGCCATATTTTCGTGAAAAAGGTATCAAACCATCGGCACATGCGTATCAAGGTGCCATTCTTGAGAGTGGTAGTTAAACCTCTTAATAATACCATATTATTACGTACTAACGTTTCCATGCGAAGTAGAAGGTCATGAACAGAGTGTGGGAACAGTACAACACGTCCATAAATGTTCAATATCAACACAAGGCGCTGAATAACGAAAGATGTACACTGAAAAATAATGTGAGTAATAGTTTCCTCACTTGAACTGCAATAAGTATACAAGTGACTCGGTGAAATCTTTAAGCGTTTTAAATGAAAATTAAGCCTACAATAGACAAAACGAAGACGAAAAGTAATAGACTAACATTTTCTATTGATGTAAACATTGTTTTTACTAAACCATGGGGTATTATTGATTAGCGCATCAAAATGAGCATACCATAAACCTTTGTTTTCTGCTTGCACACCATAGTTACCCAGTTTTGACACATTCTCTCGTTTAAGTCATATACTAGACCAGAAAGCAAGAAAGAAAGAAATTGTTTTATTTGCCTGAAAACGGGTATAAAATAGGTGTTTAACACAGGGTGTTTCCAACATACTCTGCCATTTTGACGTGCAAATATCTTAAACACAATTTATAACAGCTATCTATTTAATCTAATTTTATACATCTTGCGTACTATTCATGTTTACAATTTATCCAATTTATTAATTTCATGCATTATATTTTATGTCAAAATTACAATAATGAATGTCACAATTTGATTACAAAGGAGAAAATATAACAAACAAATTATGCTTTTATTAAATGTATTAGTTTTCAAAGGGGTAACTAGTTATTCAATTTTTAATATATATATATATATATTACAATTTGTCATTATGAAATTATCCTTTTGTAAATTTGCAATTGTGCCTTTTACTTCTTTCTCTATATTATTGCGATCTTTCGATTTTTATAGTAAAGTAGTGTCGTGAGCATAAAATATACATTCATGTTTTACCGAACTGGGTTGGTCATTAATGTAAAGTAGAAAAAGTAAAGGACCTAGCACACTTCCTTGGTTAACGTCGCATATATTTTCTTTGTAATATGACCTGAAATCTATTTTCTTATTGACTAAGAAGTTAGAGATTTCGACACATTGAGGTCTGCTTTTAAATAGGATTTAAACCAGTTGTGTGCCAGACCTCTGATTTCATAGTGTTCCAGTTTGCTAAGTAGAATGGCATGGTCAACAAAGTCAAACGCTTTCGACATATCCAGAAATATTCCTATCGTACACAAGCCGTTATCAAGACTCTGAGTGACTTTTCTTTTTAAATTAAAGCATGCAAGGGTTGTTCAACTGTTTTTTTTTATGAAACCCGCATTGTTCTTGTTTTAAAAAGCATGAACAAAGAAAAGAATCTAATTTAATTAGCATTACTTTTTCAAAAAATTTGGATATAACTGGTAACAATGTGATTAGTCTGTAATTGCTAATATCAGTTTTTCGTCCTTTTTGGAATAAAGGTTTAATTACAGGATATATTAAATGATGAGGATAATGTCCCTGTGTTAATGGTAAGTTAATAATACAACAATGGATAAGCTAAAATATTGCTGCTACTTCTTTCAATATCTTTGTGATTATATTATCATATCCCGCAAAAAAGTACTTCTATAATTAAAAGGAATTCCAACATTTTTATTGGTATTTTGTGTATTATTAAAATTAGTAAGATTAATAAAATATCCGTCAAAGGCAGCAGGGGTATACTTTGCAACCTAAATGTTTGATTCGGTCCCTTTTCTTAAAAACGTTTCTGAGAAACAGAGTGCATCCACATCACCAACACTTTTATTTATTTCATTGAGTACCATATCAATGTTATTTCGTTTTACAAGGAAGTCGGCAATATTTTGATGCAATACTGTAATTTTTACTTCAGTATTATTGTGAACGAAAAATCTGTGAATTATTAGACCCAAAATTCTTTATTATATCCTTTTTGTTATTCATTTCTGAGAATATTTAAGGTATGGTGCCTTTATAAATTTAGCTGTTTTGCATTGGTTAATATTGGTAGCTTTTTCTTCTTTATCAATATAACAAAACAATTTTTATTTTCGTAAAATAAAACGTAATTGTGCCTTTATTCTGAAGTACCAAATGTCTCTTGGCTACATTCTGAGTACTATTTTTCTTAAAGTACCTATTATAGACTAGTATCAACGGTCGATTGATATAAGTGCTTTTATAATGTAAATGATCTATCTCAATGTTAATTTTAGAGCATAATTTTGATATAAAATTATTTATATTGTATCGATTATTAGATAAAACATTGCAATCGGAGGGGTCAATAAAGGTACAATTCTTAAACTTCTGCAGTAATAACTTTAAATTATTATTAATGAGATGTTCATTGAGGTATGGGTTATGTAAAATACCCACAGCAAATACTCTACACATTTTCAACTTTGTCAATGCTCTACACAATTCTGTAAGAGCCATATAAGGATTTTTGTCGTTCGATCCCAGTCCAAGAATTATTATATCATTTTCATTTAAATTATTTTGTATATTATTACAGCTACTCAATATTGGTTTTGAAATGGAATTTGGTTTTATGAAACATATGCGCAGAACAGTGATGAAGTATCCCACACAAACTGGTAACGTGCATGAGGTAGCACACAGGGTCTGTGTGTACAGAGCCCTGTGGCACCCCTTAACGTACCTGCATCTTGTCGCTTAGGCAGTCGCCTATCTTGACACGATATGCACGTGATATGAGGTAGTCTCGGAATCAGCAGTTCAGTGGCTGCCCCACACCACGTTCGTCCATGCTCTTTAAGAGCGTGGTAGCGTCTAAAGTGTCAAATGCTTTTTCAAAATCGTAAAATATTGCTACTACAAATTTCTTATCTTCTAGGTATGTATTTATCTCATCTGTGAATCTAGACAGAAGGTTAGAGGTGCTTTTATTCTTTTGGAAACTGTGTTGACAATCGTAAAGTATATTATTTTTCTTAGAAACGAATTAATTTAGTTAATTATACTTTTTTCGACAACCTTTGCAATACTGTATAGAATAGATATAGGCCTGCCCTGATTATCTAAATTACTAAGGTCGGAACCATCAAACGATTTATTATTATAATCTGTTTATTTTGTCCCAGACTTCCTTAATAGTATTATTACAATTTAATATACTTTGCTGATCATAATAATTTCTACATTTTAAGATCGCTTTATTAAATCTATTTCTATACCTAGTATAATTAAGCCTCTTGAGCATATTTTTTGGTTCACTACTCAATACTAAAAATAACCTATCACGCTCTGAGATCATAGTTTTCAAATTATCACTTATCCAAATTTTATTATTTCTATTGCTGGATTTATCCCTAAAAATTATAGATTTATAACAATACTTATAAATATTTTTAAAAAGAAGTGTAAACGCTTCGTACAGTTTAATTGGGCATTGTATATTTAACAGATCACTAAAATTAGTCTCGTAAAGTGCACGCCTAGTGACAGGTGGTGTAAACACCCCGAGCGGCGGATTGCGTCTCTGTTTCCATTGTATTGCTACTGACGTTAAATAGTGGTCAGAAATATTGTGCGTAATTACTACTGAGTTGATAACAGATGATGGTGCTCTAGTATAAATGTGGTCTAGACATGATTGTAGCAGTTTTCCTTTATTAATTTCTCTACAAGTGACATCTTTAATACTATTTGAAAAACCATATTCCAACACCATATTTTCATAAGATAAGACACGGCTATCCAGAGAGTTTAATAATTCTATATTTAGATCACCACAAATTATGGCCTTTGTGTATGTAGGTAAAGTGTTTGAAAGATTACGTAACTCAGTTAGGAACTCTGATAATCTCTCTTGTTTATTATAACGGATATGTCTGTATATTGATATAATATTAATATGCTCGTTGTTATTTAAAAATGAAATGGAGACGCACTCTGCGGATCGCATTGCGCTAGCGTCTGCAATTTCACACGTCTCATCCGCAAGCGCATGTAATCGCTGTTGCGAATAGACAAGCACACCCCCGCCACTACTGCCATAGTAAACATCAACATTATAACCATTAATTTGATAAAAAGACAATAGCGAGTAATGAATATGGGCTTCAGTGATTTCTAAAATATCTATGTACTTTAAATTGTCATTAATAGTTACGTTGAGCTCATCGAAGTATTTCTTTAAAGAACATATGTGTAAAATACATAAATCTTTGACGCTAAAATTAGTACATCAGTTTGACAAATTTTCTACAAGTGCATAATTTATATTTTCATCAATATCGTGTAAGTAATTTAAGTCCTCGTATGTTTAGGTAGGTAGGTAGGTAGGATTTCACTTATCTGCGAGATCAGAAATATCACACTTTCCATGAATACATATCGTTTTACCGCCGTCACAATTTTTTACTAAGATTTCTCCACCGGATACTCAGATGTACTTGTAGACTGCGTTTAATTGTTTCTTTGTACTCCATAGCAGAGCCCGCACCGATTGGGTTAGGTCCAAGTTTATTGATTGCCAAACCATTTGGGACCATGTTGCTTGTTAGGTCTGACACCCTACACCGCTGTGCAAGCCAGCTGTGCCGCGCCGCGCCACCGGCACCGTCCTTGAATCCGATGAGGATGGCCGCTGGCTTATTGTTAACGGCCCGCCGTACCCACTCGATGTCGGTTGTTGCGTGCTGCACCCTGCTGTTGAAAAAGATTTGTGCAATTGTTCTATCAGGATCTTAAATTGATTTATTTCATACTTTTTGCATTTCCTTTCCGATTGTATTAACCTGCATAAGTTCTCGTTTTTTTAGTCTTTCGTATCGATTTTAATTCTATTTAGTCCTGTTTATAGGCTTATGTTGAAAGTGCATTTTTGGTTTTACCTAAATCAGTTGATCCGCGTAAGCTATCCTTGGATGACATAGAGTTAAAAGATAAATCCGAATTTGGCTCATATGTCCTGTATTTTCTCACAGTTACGTTTTCCATTGTTTTCTCTTGTTATAATCAATTTAAGATTTTCTTTTTGGTTCAATCTCACAAAATAATACTTCAATAAAATTTCATTCAACAATTAATTAACTTCAATTTCTTTTCATAATTTAGTAAACTACATATTTTCTTCCATTTATTAATAACAAATAATTAAATGTTACCTTTATTTATAGTAAACTTTTTAAATTATCTTAAAAAGTCTTTGATTTTAGCATGTGACAACCCCGACGTGGGAAATCATTGAATTTTCAATTATGGGTTGACAGCTTGCCACTAGTTACTTCATGTTTTGATATTACTTGTGTCACTGTTTTGATATTAATGACATATGACTGTGATTAATTGGGGTAAATGTCCTGTTTTAGTTATTAATTGTTTTGATTTTGATTCTTTTGGCAATTTAAAATGATTGGTCAATTTGAAATGTTTTCAACTAGTGTGTACTTGAGTACAAGAATATAACTGAGTTTTGTACCTTTACATCGCGAATTGTTGGAAGAAATTGATGTTAGGTATAGACAGTTAGCCTTTTTCACAATGTCTTAATCTATTCTTCTCAATTTTCAACAATTAACTGATAAACATGTATAAAATTCAAATTTACAATCTATGAAATAGGAATGAATGTTGATAGTGTAGTAGTATAGATCTTCATAGATAAATATTTGTGTATGACCGTTATAAAAGTCCGATTTCAAAGTAAGCAAAGAAGATTCTATTTATTGTTTAAGGTTAACGTTTTTATAATGTTAAATTTATGTGTTTTTCCGCTAAGTTCATGCTTTTGTTAGAATATATAGTTGTTATACACTTTTGGTTCAGTTAATATTTAATGTAACAGTCACAGCTGACACGTAGGTGTTAAGGTTTGATTTGAACACTTTGTACTGTTTTTGTTTTTCCACAAACACTTATCCTTAGGAATCACTACGTTAGGCTGATTTTAGTCTCGCGCTCACCGTCAGCGCTCATAGCCCAGCGCGTTGTTTGTCAGCGCTGAGGCTCAGCGTGGCTCGTTTTCACTGCTGGTCATCTGCACAGAAACTGTGGGGGGTTACGGGCATCGAGGCGAACCTCATAACCCGGGTTGGGTCGCAAGGGGACGACTGTCCCCTCGATAATGGGGCCGCAATAATTGCGGGTTGCCATCCTGGCTTTTGCCTCAGGGAAATATAGGCCTATTTAGGGCCTGTGTGTTGTGTGGTGTGTTGTGACTGTGGTGAGTAGCGATTGGGTGTGTCATGCGTGCGCATGTGTGATCCTCGTCCGGATCGCAGGACACGCAGTCCCTAGTTCGCTTGGGGGATCACGGGGGGGAGTTCACGCGGATAGGGTCTCCCGTCAGGTGGTCGCGCGTGCAGCGGGGCCAGGTCACGTGGATGAGCATGCGGTCCATTTTCTGCCCTATTGAACATAGCGCTCGACAATCAAACCACAAACTCATCCAGCGACATTGCAGACGTAGCGACCGGCGCCCGTGATGACGCGTAGGGATATAAATTGCTGGGCTTGCA